>CP136884.1:31273787-31308787 GCA_033000465.1 Sciaenops ocellatus | reverse complement strand
CATACTCGACAGAGCAAAGCACAGGACTAAGATGGCCTGCAGGCATCTGGTGGTTTGTGAAAATTGTAGAGATCTTCAGTGATTTAAATCCTCTGAGTCTGACATGGCTCCAACTACTGAAGGACCGCTACCGCTCTGTGGTACACTGACAGTACACTGAGTCTGTGCAAAGAAAACTCAGCTTCAATTTACTTTAAAGCAACTTTGGTCACAAAGTCGGAGCCATGTCAGTGATTTTCACTGCAGATTATAAATTTGGATTCTCTGTGTAATCTGTCATTTTTTAAATTTTTCTTCCAGAAAATTTAGAAGCTGCAAAAAAAAAAAAAAAAAATTATTAATGATGCCTCTGATAATATTTTGGCCACAACTTCAAGAGGCTCATCGAGCCACTCAGCATGGAGAGTCATTTGGAGAAGGAGTCAGCACAAATCCATCAAGACAGCAAAATCATGAGCGCTAATGAGGACCATGACACGGCACTATTTACTGAGTAGTGTTTTACGCTTCAGCAGAACTTCTCGGGCTGTTTGACCTCTCCGTCTCCTTCCTCAGCACAAAGATGACGGGTTTGGATTCAGAGGTGTGTGTCATAAATTATATATTATATATTATATTATATATATATATGCAAAGAGAGGATGACAGCACCAGTCATCTCTGACACCGCTGTTTGTTTCATTTGCTACCAACAGTCAGCGTTTTTCTTGTTTTCTGATTATTTTTGGGCTTTTTAGTTTCGGAGTCTACGTCCAGGTTTTAGACAGTCTGCGGGGACGTCACAGAGACTACGTCCAGGTTTTAGACAGTCTGTGGGGACGTCACGGAGACTACGTCCAGGTTTTAGACAGTCTGCGGGGACGTCACGGAGACTACGTCCAGGTTTCAGACAGTCTGCGGGGACGTCACGGAGACTACGTCCAGGTTTCAGACAGTCTGCGGGGACGTCACAGAGACTACGTCCAGGTTTTAGACAGTCTGTGGGGACGTCACGGAGACTACGTCCAGGTTTTAGACAGTCTGCGGGGACGTCACGGAGACTACGTCCAGGTTTCAGACAGTCTGCGGGGACGTCACGGAGACTACGTCCAGGTTTTAGACAGTCTGCGGGGACGTCACGGAGACTACGTCCAGGTTTTAGACAGTCTGCGGTTGGTCTACATTTTGTGGGGTTTCCTGATGTCATTAGTCATTAATGAGCTGAGACAGAATGAGACAGAAGATCAGCGATTAACTGAAGTGTTAATGAAATTCATAAAAACAGGCAGACGGCGAGAAACGATCTCTGCAGACAGAATCAGGTGTATTCGATGTGGTGCAGACAGGAAACGTGCTGATTCATTCATTCACAGTAAACTGAGAGAATCACAGATCCAGGGTGCAGTGATGGGCGAAGAGGAGGTGTCACCCAGCTCTGCTCCTGATTAACTATTTACAACTCAAGATTAGAGACGGCATGAATTATTAACGTGGCACTCACTGCTGAGGCAAAAAGGAAGAGAGAGTGAGGGGCCGAGGATGGAGGGAAAGAAACGAGGACTCGTGGAGGAGGGGAGGAGGAGATGATGATAATGGAGAGAAGGTATGGGGTGAGATAAAACAATGAAGTCATGGGGAATGGAAGAAGAGAGGACAGGCCCAGAGGGGAAGAGGAGAGAGGGAGACAGAGAGAGGAGGATGGTGAAGGTTGACAGAAAGGAAATGATACAGGCTTAGAGGAGGAGGTGGAGGAGGAGGAGGTGGAGGAGGAGGAGGGCAGGGATTGAGGCGAAGGGCTAGCGGCTCACGAGGGACTCATGGAGGACAAGGCAGGTTTAGCTGAGGAGAGGAAAGAGAGCAGGGGAGTCTGGGCGATAGCAGAGAGGAATGACTCAAGAGGTGGAAATGCAGAAGAAAGACGAATGAATGAATACATGGGAGAGCGGGAAGTCATCAGGGAATCAGCAGAGTGACCACGACAGAGCGACTAACCGGCTTATAGAGATCAAATCCTTTCAGTCGAACCATGAACGATATGAAAGGTCCGTTTTTCCTCATGAAGCCCATCGAGAATCATTTTCCATGAAAGCAACATCCCAACTGTAACTATGTTCAGCTGTACTCAAGTATTTGTTCTGATTACATTACTTCTGATCCAAGCCAACCACTAAAAGTCAGTCCCAGATTTACTCTTGTCCGGCGGCTTCTTGCTCGCTCACTCTCTCCTGTTCTCTTCTTAGCTTCCTCCGTCAGCGTCCTCTTCACTCTCTTCTCCTCTGCCATTATGTCCATAGAGGCTGCTGACTGCTGGGCCTGAAAACCTCTTCTTCTTCTTCTTCTTCTTCTTCTTCTTCTTCTTCTTCTTCCCGGCGGTCCAAAATGCCTGAGCTCACAGCCCGGGCGACCTGGTTAACAAGAGCTAACAAACTGAGCTAACATGAGCTAACAGCAACTAACAAACTGAGCTAACATGAGCTAACAGCAGCTAACAGACTGAGCTAACATGAGCTAACAGCAGCTACCAAACTGAGCTAACATGAGCTAACAGCAGCTAACAAACTGAGCTAACATGAGCTAACAGCAGCTACAGCTGTCAGCAGTTTACTTCACTGTCCATCAGGAAACTCTGTAAATCACAGAGAGTTGAGGCGGAGCAGCCGGAGGACATCAGAGGGAAAACCAGAAAACATTTTCTCCATAAAATATGATCCAGTTTCACCAAAATCAGTGAAATAGTTGGTGGTGTGTGACTTAGTGCCGTAAAGCGTTACGTGCATGTTGTTTATAATATCATATTATATATATTATCATAACATATCTGACCCATGAACGTTCTTCCTACTTTCTAAACATCACTCAGTTGTTGGATGGCGGTCAGGCCTCCTGCTGCCCCCCCGTCTTCATCTCCATCAGCTGGACTCTGCCTGTTTCCTTGCAGCCTCTGCAGACCTGGTCCCTGGTGTCTAATACCCCGGCGTGTCAGCTTCCTGAGCCCAGTATTTACCGAGTCCCACAGCGTCCGCCTGCCAAGCCTTCAGCAGATCAGTTGGAGAGCCACCCTGAGTACCAGCAGGCATCATTTGTGGCCTCACAGCTTGTCACCAAACTCTGAAGTAGTTTCTATTTTAAAAATTCTCATCTGCTGCCTCTGTCAGCGGCTCTGCCCTCTGCCCTTCTTCGTCCTCCTTCTACCTCCTGATCTTCACCGGCTTTCCAGCTGTTCAGTTTCCCTGTGATCCGTCATGTTTCTACTAAGACAATATCAATATTTCTGGGAATGAAACCTTAAAAAGCTGGGCTCATTTTAGGACACTGGTGTAGCCTCACCGTTGGTGAGTTTCTTACAGTGTTTTTATGACGGATGATACTCCAGAAAAGTCACCTTTCAGGTGTTCTTCATGGTATTTTAGAGGTTGTCATTTCCAGCCAAACAATAAAAAGTTGTTGATGACTCACAACTTTAGAACTTTATTCAGTGATTTTGGTGAAACTGGCTGGTGAAGCTGCTTTTCCCTCCGATGACTGCTCAGCTCCAAGTCTCTGTGATTTACACTCTTTATGATGGACACATAGCTTTAGCATAAACACTTGTTAAAGTATTCAGTCAAGTTATTCAGTTATCAGTTAGTAGTTGTTTCAGTTATTAAGTTATTCAGTCAAAAACTACAGTAATTATAGAGTTACAGATACTTGTTAACAGCTGCCAGTGAGTAACCCAACCAAACGTTAACCAGACCATCAAACAGACGTTATTATCATTAACAACTGGAAGACTCATAAACGGTGTCAACCAGGCGATGAAGCAGATCTAAAAACTTGATGTGGTTTCTAGAACAAACTATGTATTCTGTGTTTAATTCAGAGGACTTGTTGGTCTTTTCTGTTATTCACCAGCCCAAACCTTCATCTCTCTCTCCATCTCTCAGGGGTTCTTCTAGCCTCTCTTTTTCCAGGCCTGTCTCTCCAGCTCTGTGGCAGACCTCCCAGACAATCCCATCCCAGCCTCCAGTGCCCAGGCCTGTCCTCCTGTCCAGCAGTCCAGTCCAACAAAACAAGCCTCTGCCTGAGCCCAGAAAACCACAAAATGTGTCATCCCCCAAAAATACAGAGATATCAGCCTCACTAACTTTTGTTGTCACATCTTTTTGTTAGCTGGGGCAGTAATTATTCTGAACATCAAAAGTACTGTGGCTGAGTGACAGTGTCCCTCTTTGAACCGAGTCCCGTCCCTGTTCAGTCCCCCTGAGGTGAGGACAGCACTTAAGCCTCTTAAAGCCTGGGGAGACGCAGCACACCCCGCCTTCAGCCCTTTGAACGTCTGTCTGCTCTGGAGTTTATTAAATTGGACTTTGTTGGGTCAGCAGAGTCACACTCTGAGAGTGAGAGAAGACGATAGCACCGATACAGCCGTGCACAGACTGGTGAGAAATAACAGTTCCCTTTGGCGTCTTTATTTATTCATCCATGCTCCTTTTTGCTGAGCATGTATGTTCTTCTTTCGCAGTGCCATCCATCTTCACAATATTGACATGTACACTATATTAACACCAATGAGCTGCTCAGCTGCTGCACACGCTTCTGGAGTCGAGAAATGAAGGGACCCCCGGTGGAAGTCTTTGAGGGGACGAGAGGCATTTCTTATTTATTTCTCACTTCCAGGTTTCTCTCGTCTGTCTGAGATTAAACGCAGAGATCTTCAAGAAATAAACAGAGAGCAGACGAAAGACAAAAACACAAAATAATTAAAGCTCGTTTCCTGATAGAAGATTTTGTAAAGAAACATCCATGTGTGCTTCATGAATTTAAGGTTGTGAATTATTTATTCTGAGTAAAGATTGTCCCTGAATGACCTCTTCTGGTTTAATGAAGGTTAAATAATTAAATAAATGTGAGACCCTCTGGGCTGCTTTTATCTGACCTAGTGAATATTACTCACTAGATTATAAACAGGCTTTCTTCCAGAACAATGAATCCAGAAGACGAGACCAAAAAAAACAAGATGAGCGCGACTACCTGACCTAATAATGTGTGTGTGTGTGTGTGTGTGTGTGTGTGTGTGTGTGTGTGAGAGATGATTCTTGGTGTGATGAACCTGAATAATGACCCACTGATGTGTGTGAGTGTGTTTCTGTAACATCACATCATAACAACACAAATACAAATTAAATCAGACTTTGTATGAATGGTAACTTAAAGGGTCAGCGTGATATGAGCAGTGTGCAACACCTTTGCCTCACCCTCTCCTTTCTAGCCTAACAGCTTGCTAAAGTAGCTAACCGCTAATTAGCTGCTGCTAACTGAATCTGCCGTTAGCATGATAACAGAACCAGGCTCAGCAGCCAGACTGGACCGGGTTGGAGCACAGCCTCTGAGACCAACAGGGAATAACGTTACAGTACCGAGGTGATTTACAGACTTTATGATGGAAACATTGATAAGTAGTGAAGCGAAGCTGGAGCTAACTGAACTGACAGTGGGCTGCTGTGTTCACTGTTAGACTGGACACTGCTGGTTCAGAGGTTCTGTTGCTGTATTCACTGTTAGACTGGACACTGCTGGTTCAGATTTTCTGTTACTGTATTCACTGTTAGACTGGACACTGCTGGTTCAGAGGTTCTGTTGCTGTGTTCACTGTTAGACTGGACACTGCTGGTTCAGAGGTTCTGTTACTGTATTCACTGTTAGACTGGACACTGCTGGTTCAGAGGTTCTGTTACTGTATTCACTGTTAGACTGGACACTGCTGGTTCAGAGGTTCTGTTACTGTGTTCACTGTTAGACTGGACACTGCTGGTTCAGAGGTTCTGTTACTGTATTCACTGTTAGACTGGACACTGCTGGTTCAGAGGTTCTGTTACTGTGTTCACTGTTAGACTGGACACTGCTGGTTCAGAGGTTCTGTTACTGTATTCACTGTTAGACTGGACACTGCTGGTTCAGAGGTTCTGTTACTGTATTCACTGTTAGACTGGACACTGCTGGTTCAGAGGTTCTGTTGCTGTATTCACTGTTAGACTGGACACTGCTGGTTCAGAGGTTCTGTTCGGTTTGAAGTAAATAACACTCTGCTTCCTGTTTCATGGGAACTTTAACAAATTACATTGCTATGATCGGACAATCATTGTTTGAGGATGAACACGGTAAAGACAAACACACTGCAAAATACAGAAAACACTGACAAAGGTTAACCGACATCCAGTCGACGGTGTACGGTGGCTGCACACTGATGCAGTGAAGGCACAGACACACTCTGAGATCTGCAGGGTCAAGGACAGACAGACAGCTGCCAATAAAATCAGTGCGTATTTATATTTCACATCCAAGATGCAGCTTAATGGAACTCTGCTGAGACACAAATGGATTTACAGTCTGCAGGTTTTATGGCAACAGTTTGTAAAAAGGTGCGTCTGTGACTCGGAACATTAAGATAAAATGTGCAATTAAAGGCGCTAAGATGATGCTGCTGGAGAGTTGACCGCGGTTATGTGACGTGATGCTTGTTACTGTGGTTGGTGATGAGATGATAATGGTGCTGGCAGGTTTCTTGTTGTTGATAGCAATGACAATAGCAAAGATGATCATGATGATGACGAACATTCACGCCGCAGTAATAATCATCAGGACGAACGGAAAGACAAGAAGAGGAAACAAGTTTATTTTGTTTGCAGGAGAGGAAGAACACGGCGTTTTATCTAACGTGAGACAAATGTGTGTCGTCCACAATGAGACGCACAGATGTGTTCGAAATGACACTTTTATTTTAAGATTGAATCCGCTGCAAATTGTTCCTTATTATTCATTTCACGGCGGTGATTGTAGAGGGTGGCGTCGATGGCGGTGACAGTAATCATGACGGCGATAATGTCGACTGTGACAGTGATTATGATGAAGCAGGCAATAATGGTAATGGCGATGGATAGTGAGAGCGTGAAAGAGGAAAGCTGTGGAAGTGAGTTTCTGATAACTGTTGAGAGGAAATGAATCAAACATCTCATCTCTCTCCTCCACAGTACTTTAGGAACAAACACCTTTTTTCAACCTGTAACGGGGGAAGACGGGATGACATGCACGGCGAATTTAGTTTAAAATATATTACAACCACCGCTGTGTCGTGACACAATGTGATGTAAATAATCAAGTTGAAGTGAAGATGCTTTCCCCCTGGTGATCCCCTGACATTCTCTTGTCTGACACTGTAGTTTTACAGCTGTAAACCAACGACCTTCCCATGAGCATGCAAACATGCTAATATAAGAAGGTGGATATGAGCTGTGAGCACAGTGGGAACTCCTTTTGATAAAATAAGGTGTTCTCAGGTGAGTTTTGTGGTGTTTCTATGTCTAAATGATTGTCTGTGATCTGTTCCTCCTTCTCCACCTCTTCCCTTCTAAATGTGGATCTCAGTTCGGCCTTGAGCAGTAATTCAGATTCCCGATGGGGGCGTGCGGCATTGGGAGTGTCTTTGAAGCAACTCCCCACCCGACCCCCATCCTTCCACACACGTGGTGCACGCCGTTATCCTCACATTAAACACCGTTATGGAGCCGCTGTGGCCTTGATGTGGTGACCAACCTTGACTCTTTGATTTAATACATCGTCGGTTGATCTCACGAGCACGTCCACGTGTGCATCTGTTCTCTTAACGCATCCGTGCATGCACGCTCGCCCTTATGCAAGCCACACACACACACACCTATAAGCGAGAGTAACACACACACAATGACACACACACACTTCAAAGTGAATTAGGTTCAGCAGACTGAACACTTCACAGCTTCAAAGGAGAAGAGGATGATGTTTTGCATGAGACCAACTTTCATTGAACTTCATAGTTTGATGTTTGTTCTTTTTAATGTCCTTCCTCTTGTAGATGTGATGAGGTGACGGGATGGATCCTATTTCCACCGAGACACTCACACCTTCACGCAGGTGATACCTGAATCCAAATTCATTAAAATGCGGTAATGGTAACATCATTCCTGAAAGATGTTCAACAGCTTGTCGGCTGCTCGTATATGAAGCACAAAAATGACTCAAGTTTTTGTCTTCTGAGATTTTTCAGGTTTTGAGGAAACATCATGATGACCTGCATAGTCGTGTAGGACCCCCTTTTTGCCCTGACCCGTCGAGGCCTGGACTCCTCAGACCTCTGAAGGTGTGCTAGCACCAAGACGTCAGCAGCAGATCCTAGAAGTCCTGGAAGTCTGGAGGTGGGACCTCCATGGATCGGACTTGTTTGTCCAGCACATCCCACAGATGCTCGATTGGATTGAGATTTGGGGAATTTAGAGGCCGAGTCAACACCTTGAACTCGTCGTTGTGTTCCTCAAACCATTCCTGAACCATGTTAGCTTTGTGGCAGGGCTGAAAGAGGCCACTGCCATCA
The DNA here is from genome assembly GCA_033000465.1 of Sciaenops ocellatus. Taxonomy (NCBI): domain Eukaryota; kingdom Metazoa; phylum Chordata; class Actinopteri; family Sciaenidae; genus Sciaenops; species Sciaenops ocellatus. The sequence continues at coordinate 31,300,422 of CP136884.1, read as the reverse complement.
GGGAATACGTTTCCATGAAAGGTCTAGGTGGTATGTGTCAAAGTAACATCCACATAAATGGACTTTCTACGAGGAGAAACCTGCTGCAGCTTCAGCATCAATGCCAATTCATGAACAAGTTGGAGCAGATTTGTCATCCGCCGTACATCACACACTTCTAAACAGCAGAGCTTGTTGTTCACACCAGTATTGGACACGCATCGAAGCTCCACAAAAGCAGCCACGTTCTTCTGTCTGTGTGTACTTACTTAGGCTTCTTAGAGAAGATTAATTATTAATCCCTCAATGAGGAAATTCTTTGATTCTGCAGTGCCCAGGAGGTGAACCGGCACCTCTTCACCTCCCTGTCCACGTTTCATACTTTGCTGAACTTGAACCGGCCCAAGCCAAGTCCCTACGGTCTACGCTCGCTACTGCTGCTCCCCGTGAAGTTTTTTGACGTCATGGAAGGATGTTTTTATGTGTGGCTACCTATTCTGTTAGCTCATGAACAAGCGATACACATTCGAGCTAATAGTTTTTTACACACTGATCGACAGAGGTGACACGTCGCAAACACTCATGCACCAACAAAGGCAATGAATAAGTGAAGATATTGACTTCAACTTCATAAACCTGGATGTAAACAATACAGATTTTAGACTCAGCATGTTTGTCAGACCTGAAGGATTCACACAGTGTGTCTTGGTGAGTGATGTTGAATATTTTTAATAAGAAAGCTCCACAGGGGACGTTTTAATCCTCTTCATCGGCTCTGGAACAAAAGGCCCCGGCTCACAGCCCGGGCGAGCTCACCTGTAACGGTCCTGTTCCAAAGTCATTTTTGGTCTTCCAGGTTTTCTTTTGGCCGAAGGGGTCCGCCTCTGCCTTATTTCACTGCTGACATTCATGGCCAGAAGATACCTGAATCCTTCTCTTATCAGCTTTGGCGTATCCCGCCAACAAGAATAAACAATTTTAGTTTTAGGTTGTGTTGCTTCCAGATGTTCAGTTTGGGAAATGGAATGGTCCAACATTTCGATTTAAAACTGGTGCTGGAGGTGTTTTAATACACATCACCTGACTTTGCAGGTATTGTGGGAGTTGGTGACATGGATGACTCATCCAAAGTCATCAGCAAAGTCCAAATCTTCAAGCTGCACAACAAGGACTCCTGAATGCCTCAGGATGTATCTCAGGACCTGTTCAGGGCTTTCTGGTATGTTCTGTATTTATTTATGAGATATTAATACCAGACACAGCCAAACATCAACAAGGTCACCAACAGCAGACATAGCAGCCAGCTAATATTACTGACTAGTCCAACAGCAGTCAGCCCAGCTCGGCGTCTGTCTTTCAGCCTTTTATTTCACCAAGCTCTCACCAACCACTAAAAGTCAGTCCCAGATTTACTCTTGTCCGGCGGCTTCTTGCTCGCTCACTCTCTCCTTTTCTCTTCTTAGCTTCCTCCGTCAACGTCCTCTTCACTCTCTTCTCCTCTGCCATTATGTCCGTAGAAGCTGCTGACTGCTGGGCCTGAAAACCTCTTCTTCTTCTTCTTCTTCTTCTTTCCGGTGGTCCAAACCTCCTGTGGTACAAACACTAACACTCCCCCAGTGCTCTGAGCTCACAGTTTGGGCAGCCTGGCTAACAAACTGAGCTAACATTAGCTAACAGCAGCTACAGACGTACGAATGTAGGATAAGTGTGTAAGTACATGAATTTATTAGCATTAAATTAGGTACAGGTCAGTTTGAGCCAATGCCAAACTGACGAAGCTGACAAACGGCTCACTGCTGTTGACAGATCTAAAGTCGGTTCATTGTCACTGTCGAACAACAGCAGAAGTCAGAATCAGAGAATTCAGTCAAAACATGCTAAAAGTATAAAAAAATGTTTTTTATGGGTGATTTGAGATGAAAGAGAATGATTTCTCTGATATTTGTTAACTCGCGTTAACGAGTCCGTTCAAACAGATGATCTCCTCTTATGGATTCGTTAACTCGTTACTTCTCCTTCAAAGATGTGAGGTTGATGGAAGGAGCCTCTCTCACTTTCTCTCATCGTGTTTACTGTCTGTTAATCCTATCAGAGCCGTGCACGACTGAGGTGCCACATGAAGGAGATTAACTCTTTCAGGTTGTGTATCGAGCTGAAGGAAAACACGTGGGAGGATTTCTTCTGACTGGACCTTCGTTTACCTTTGACAGAGTGCAGGAGGCGTCAATGATGAACCATCGTTACTGAAGAGGCTGCATGTCTGTATGCCATCAACACAGACAGAAGTTTACAGATTCAAAATCCAACAAATGGAAAGTCACTACTTTTGTCTTTGTGAAGATCTGTTTGTAGTTACCATGGAAACAACACATCTCTGAAACATGAATAGGGATCACATCCTCAAAGTGTAGGATCACTTTTTAAGACGAGGTAAGACGACACAACACAACAAGCACAAGATAGGACAGTATAGAATATACTGTATTATAGAAACACCTTTTTTACCGCTGTTGGAATAAAGAACCTCTTTCAAACATTCATATTTTCTGTGAGGGCAAAAACGACACAATAAAACACGTCATGTAGGACAGAACTGCCACTCAAGAAGAAGAAAAAGAAAGATCTGGATCGATTCAAGAACACAAGCATCACTGAGTCACTCATGAGTCGCTCACAACAAGAAAATCGAGTTATCTCGAGAGCCGAGAGCTCCTGAAGAGCTAATTGTTCGACACCTCGGCGTCTGAGGACCCAGCGTTCCTCGCTGCGTACCTGACTGGCATTGGTATTTATGCTTCTGTTTATAATGTCACAATAAATCTCTCTGTGAAATTGGTAAATTTAATGTGAGAATCCTTCATGTGCCTCTCCTGAAGGTCTTCCCTCCGGTGTGCATTCGTCGGCTCGGCTCGGCTCTTCCCCGAAACACCTGAGGCCGTCTGTTAACACCCAGGTGGAAAGTCGGAGGATTTATAATGGATTTGTTCTAATAAATTGTTATAATGACTTCTGGTGTTACATTTTAATGCTCCTCTGAGCTGCTCTCGACATATTTCCCGGTACTTCACAAAGATATATTATTGAGAGAGTACTACACTAAATCTCATTATCATTAAAGTTATTATTTCCAGTGTGACACGTCGGCTCTGCTCAGCATCCTGAGCCGCCTTTAATTTCTTTTGACTTTCAGTTTCTTGTTCCAATTCAAAAACGGACAAAGCTGATGAAACATATCCTGAGGAAATTATACGACGCTATACTTCGAAACATGAAGACAAAACAAGACATGACAAAAGTTCTGGAGTCCTGATGGTGAAAGTGTCGCCCCCTTTTAGTTTTTGGCCTGGACTCTGGCAGGGGATCTCATGAGGGGGTTCATGAGGGATTAAAGGTCTAAAATTTAATCTGAACGAAGGTCAAGGAGAGATTTATACATAATCAAGATCTTACAATCAATACTTAAACAAACATGGAGCCAAACAAAGAGGCTAAAACAGATGAGCTGTGATCAGGCTCTGGTGAGAGGCCAAGCAGCTGAGTTCTGTACAATCTGTCATCGCTTCAGAGTTTTTTGACTGAAGTGGTGTAACTTTTTTTTAACCAGAAAGTAATTTGTAACACCTCAACTCTCTGTGATTTACAGAGTTTCCTGATGGACAGTGAAGTAAACCGCTGACAACCGTAGCTGCTGTTAGCTCATGTTAGCTCAGTTTGTTAGCTGGGCTGCCCAAACTGTGAGCTCAGAGCACCGGGGGAGTGTTAGTGTTTGTACCACAGGAGGTTTGGACCACCGGGAAGAAGAAGAAGAAGAAGAAGAAGAAGAAGAAGAAGAGGAGGTTGCTATGTCTGCTGTTGTAGTTTTTGATCAGAAGTAATGTAATCAGAACAAATACTCGAGTACAGTGAACATAGTTACCACAGTGGGATTACTCTCTGAAAGGCAACAAACACTGATTTATTCATAACCCTGCACAGGTAATGCCGTCCTTTCCAACTGTGTGTTGGGACGTTCCTGCAGCATGTGAACCAGTCATGAACCTCTTTGTGTTTTACAAGAATTTAAATCAGCCAGGTGAGACATCAATTATGAGAATCAGGCCACATGAAGTGTATTAGATTGTTCTTATTCAATTAAATAACATGAATTACTTGCAAAGCATCCATTTTCTGTGCAACAGTTGCATTGACCAGCTTGTTAATTCCCCACCACTTGGTGCAGCATGCAGGTTAAAACAAACACGAGGAAGCATTAACAAACAGCATGAATGATTAAGAAGCTAATTTAGACATCCTCTAAATATGTGCCCACAGCAGAATGTCCTAATTGCTTCGTCTTGTGCAGCAAGAAAAGAAAGAAAGCCGAGCAGCGAGCGCGTAAAAAGTGGGATTTCTACTGTCTTCCATGTGTAAGCCTCGCAGAGCGTGGGATTTCTGCTCTCATTCATTTGTTGCTCTCAGCCGAGTGGATGTGCAACTTAAAGACAGTCATTCATTCTAGCAAAGGGCTACCGCTCCCACTAAGCCTCATTTCCCCTTGAGCTGGCCTGAGTCTTGTTCTTTGGAGCGTGATAGACAGCCGCCTCACCAGTCGAGGTAATTCAACACATAACTTTTGAAACAGATGAAGGGTGGCGTCTAAACTGACGAATGAATTCGGTCCAGATGTTTCAGTCATCTCATGATCCGGCAGCATGACTCCGTCCTTTGAGCTTGACTCACTTCACTGACACTGAAAGTCTTTCAAGGAGGGATTTGACTCACCTGACCGCGCTCTGCTCAGCGCTCCGGTTTAATGACTAATTGGTGAGGAGAGAGTCTAAATCCAAACAGTGTGTCAGCAGGTTCAATCCTCGAGACCCCAGAGAGTCATTTTTAGATCAATCCCAGTGAATCAAAACATAGAAAATAAAGTCCCGATCTTTGCAGATAGTTTAAGTTGTCGTCAATAACCAGAACCAGAAATATACATCATTCTGTTGGGCCAAAACCAACGGGCAGATCGTAGCCCAGCGAGTGTAGACGTGACTCCTGCCAGTTCAGACAGCCAGACTTCTACTTATCGAAGTGCAGAGTAGAAAGAGACGGAGACATTGTGAGTTCATCATCACACTGTCACCATCAGTAAACAGAGGGACTTACCCGGCTCTCACTGCCCAGACGGACGCTGTTTTCTGGGGGACAGTCCACCGAAGAGTCTGCAGGGAGGACTGACTGACTGGTCACAGCTACTGTTGAATCAAACTCGGTTTAAAAAGCTACAAATGCCACATATGTGGTATCAAATTAAAGAGGAAGAACAACTTGTGATGGTCAGTTTGTTGAGTCACGGTTCTCAGGTGAGGTCTACAGGGTTAATCAGGACAGGTAAAGCTGAGTTTATTCAGACAGACCTGGAACCGTTGGACGGTTGTCATTAAAGTTTTTCCTCCGTCTTCTTTTTGTTCCGTTGTTTCTTTCTGTATTCATTCTTCACATTCAATCTTCTTTTTTTGACATCTTGACATTTTTGTTATTTGTTTTTCTTCCTGTTTTGTTTGAAGGTGATATGTTCTTCTGAGCTCCGTATATTCTCTTTGTTTCACCCGCACTGACAAATAAATTGTTTTTTTCTTTTTGGATTTTAACGTCGACTTTTATGACTTTTCTTGTTGCAAATGAATGTTTGTCTCTTTCTATAGAATCAAAGTGTTAACTGGAGGGTTTGTGATGCTAGCAGCTCTCTTGTAACACCATGCACATACACAAACACTACAAACAACTTCCTCCAATATTTTTCTGCCACGCGTCTCCGGTTTATGTACAAGCACAGTTGGCAAACAATGCGATGAATCCAGTGATGTCGGCAGCCCGGGTGAATAAAACACGGTGGCCCTGAGGTGACAAACTCTAACATGACAGAGAAACGATCAGAAAGAGAAAAGAAAAATATCAAAACAGAAACATGAAAGAAAGAAAAACTCAAGAAAACGAATAAAGTTTGGAGTCGTTGAGTTTTGAGAACCTGGTGAATGTTTTTTAGCAGCAACACGTCGTTCTTTCATCGTTTTTTTACGTATTCGTTGTTTGAAATAACTGTAGCATTTCTTCATGTGAACAAAGGTGTTTTATGTTATACCTCACATAACTGCTGCAGTGGAGAACACACTGTTCATCTCCTTAATTTAAATTGCCTGTAATCAATGTTTTCAGAACTACGTCTGAAATGTGTCTGGTGTCTCTGATGAAGTTGCAGCTCATTGTTCATCCGTTTGGATCCGTTCAGATCAACAATGAACTGACCCTAACCCCCGCTGACTGTGGGTGATACTTTAAATTAGGACCCATGGCAAACATGATCTTGATTATTAGTTCCAGCTGAGTGCAGAGGCAGAATTGGGTTCTTTTGACTGGACACATCTGCACTTTTACAAAAACATGAATTAAAACAGGAAACAATAAGTCATTAGTAGCACACTGAGTTGGAATAAAGCAGCTGTGAGATGTGACAAAAAGAACTTCTGGGTCTGCGGGTAGTCCAGTCGGGGATCATCTTGGTCAGTCGAAACTCCACCCGGCTTATGTTTCCTCTAGATCAGGAGGCTCGAAACAAGTGCACCCAGGTTGAAGGGCGCCGCTCACGTCTTCTCTCTTTGTAAATAAACGTGTGTTCGACCCCTCGCCTCACTCTTTCTTCAGGTTTCCGGCCTGGTCAGTGATGCAGCTCAGCTTCCTCTGCCTCTCGTCGGCTCATGTTGGAGTTATTTTGTGGTTGGAGAGCGCTCTCTGCTGGCAGCTCAGGGAATCACAGTCTGAAAGACAATGTTTAGTTCTAATGTTAGACCTGTTTTTAAATCTTCATTTTTATTTGAGCACTGGCTCCGACCTTTTTCCTTCAGTGACCTGTAAGTGACACATTTCATGTATATTTATATTATTTATACAGTTTAATTACACTCTGAAACTGAAATGACAACAAATAATGTTGCTTTAATTCATGTTTAATATTCAGAGTCAGATTCCTGATGACGTCTATGACTCAAAGACGTCGGCTGTCCCGGTGATGGAACGTCCGTCTGGTTTCCTGATCCGAGGTCAGGTGACTGACCTGCTGCGTCATGAAAAACTCCGGCTGAATGTTTAAAATCTGTCTCCGTGCTCAGAAACTGTGCCACTCTTCCTGCACTGTTAAACTTAATACAGACAATTAACCCAATAACAGTCTGTTAAAGTTCAGAGTCAGCACTTTAAACTCACTTTAATTGTTTCATTTCAAGTCCAGCGTGCTGGACTGCAGAGCTGAAGGAGCTTACAGTCTGAGCTTTTTACAGTTGGTTGGACATTTCTCAGGACTGAACTCTTTAAAGTCACAACAACAGCAGTCAGTGTGGACCAGAAGCCTGTGTTTATAGACGTGATGCACATTTTACACGTTCGTTTCATTTTTAATAGTATAGTATGCTAAGAGCTATTAAAAATATGGATTCCATAAACATCAGGCCTGTTGTGTATTAACAGTTTTGTGTATAACTGCTGTAAAGTCATCAGGATGCAGACAGTTCGTCATTCATACCTGCTGACGTTACGTATTAAATTAAGCAGATATTTAATAAGTTTTTTGCAAAAATCTGGTCATTTGTCTTCACTGTGCTGCAGCGTTAGAAATAATAATAATTATTAGTAATAGCAGTAGTGTAGCATATTGAAAGCCATTAAACGTCTTTTAATGTGAAGTCACAGCTGTAAGATATCAGTTCTTGGGGGGAGCTGGGAATTGAACTTACAACCCTCTCTGACTATTTAACAAGTGACTTTACCACCAGCTGTTCTCAGATCTGTACGTACTGTAAATATGTTGCTTTGCTCCAACATAACCTCTGAGGTGACACCAGTCTGTGTTCTTGTTGGGAGACAAACGCTGATCTGAGAACTGCATGAATGTGTTGCACAGAAATGATTTGAACTCACAGCATGCTTCATGTTTTTTCACTCCAGCATCAAAAGGCCCGGCTGAGGATGTCTGCTGCTCCAGCAGGAGGTTCAAACAGCTTCAGGAGCTGCTGATCCAGTTTCTGTTCATCCATCACGGTGTGGTTTGGACCAGCCACCAAACAGGACAAGAACTGTCCTCCATCAAGGACTGAAACATGTCCAGGCCAGAGAACAGACAGGAAACATCACTGCAGATCCAGATCCAGTTTCAACTTCTCCCCTCTGGGAGGCGCTATAGACCAAAACATCCACCTACACTGTGCTTTACTCCCAAACACTGCTTTGACATGAACACCTACCTCATGGTTTGAAGTCCAACATGTATTTATCTGCACTTTTTGTGTGTTGTTGGTTTTAATATTTCTTCTTTCTTCCTCTGGACGTGTCAGTACAGCTGACAGTGATCACAGTGGACTGCAGAGGGCGCTCTTTCACAACAAAACACTGACTGCAGTGTTCTGCTCAGAGAGATGAACTCTGGACCGGTACCATCATCCATCCTTTATTAATGTTTCATTTGATTGTTGTTTTGTGAAACCAGTGTGATGTTTTCCATAGGATCATATATGCAGCTGCTCCTCTGTGCAGACTTTATAGAGGAAGTTCATGACAAACCGCTCATTCCAAACGACTGATTTATCTTTTCAGGGAAAGAAACTGGTGAGAAAATGTGCATTACTTTGAATTATCTGAAATATTAAAGCGATCTATGATCAAAAACTAACAGCCAAACATCAACAAGGTCACCAACAGCAGACATAGCAGCCAGCTAATATTACTGACTAGTCCAACAGCAGTCAGCCCAGCTCGGCGTCTGTCTTTCAGCCTTTTATTTCACCAAGCTCTCACCAACCACTAAAAGTCAGTCCCAGATTTACTCTTGTCCGGCGGCTTCTTGCTCGCTCACTCTCTCCTTTTCTCTTCTTAGCTTCCTCCGTCAACGTCCTCTTCACTCTCTTCTCCTCTGCCATTATGTCCATAGAGGCTGCTGACTGCTGGGCCTGAAAACTTCTTCTTCTTCTTCTTCTCCTTCTTCTTCCTCTTCTTCTTCTTTCCGGTGGTCCCGATGTACCACAGACGGGTACAAACACTAACACTCCCCCGATGCTCTGAGCTCACAGTCCAGGCAGCCCGGCTAACAAACTGAGCTAACATTAGCTAACAGCAGCTAACAAACTGAGCTAACATGAGCTAACAAACTTAGCTAACATCAGCTAACAGCAGCTAACAAACTGAGCTAACATTAGCTAACAGCAGCTAACAAACTGAGCTAACATGAGCTAACAGCAGCTACAGCTGTCAGCAGTTTACTTCACTGTCCATCAGGAAACTCTGTAAATCACAGAGAGTTGAGGTGGAGCAGCCGGAGGACATCAGAGGGAAAACCAGAAAACATTTTCTCCATAAAATATGATCCAGTTTCACCAAAATCAGTGAAATAGTTGGTGGTGTGTGTGTGTGTGTGTGTGTGTGTGACGTGTTGTTGATGCTACAAGTTGCAGCAACTTGATTTAATATCTGTTGATCAGAGAAAAGTTGATGTTGCTCGTTGTTTTAAATGTATAATGTTGTATATTGTATCAGAGAAACATTTCACCTCTGTGTCTCCTTACACTTATTGTCAGCTTAGTTATATTAGGAACATACCAACAAGTGTGTGTGTGTGTGTGTGTGTGTGTGTGTGTGTGTGTCATACACCTGTTTAGTCATTTCTTTCCTGCCTCTTTAGGGCCTCTTCAATATGTCACTGCTCCTCATCACACTCACCCACACACCCACACACACACACACACACACACACACAGCTCCTAATATAACTATGTTAACAATAGCTGTACACAAACACAAACACACACTCACACACCAGCTCCATTATGTAGATGGGGACGTAGCAGGGAGGCTGCTGAGCGTTCTCCCGTCACACACACACTCGCTGATGGCTGAGGCCGGTTTCACGGCATCACGGAGTCGTGAACGCGGTATTTATATCGGTAAAATAACAGTTTGTGTCACATTCTCCTCCAGTGGAAGCAGAAAATACAGAAAGTTAAAAAAGTTTCAAATGTTCACATGTCGTGACTCAACGGGACGTTAATGTGCGACTCGTGATTCAGGAACATGTATTTAAAAACAGAAGGCTGTGGAGGCAGCACAGCTTCACGTTCACTGTCACACAGCCGCTCATTAAAACCGGACTGTGTTCAGTGAGACTGTGTGAAAACCAGTCGCTACCAAACAAGACGAAGAAACTTTCACACGCAAGGTTCAGGAACTTTTTCTGTGTGTTATATTGATACTTTCCTCCTGAACACCTGGAAACACCTGGAGGAGAATACCTGCACGGTGTACGGCAGATAGCTCAGTTTGTTAGAGTTTGTCTGTTCTGATCTGTTTGTCTCTTTTAGACGACGAGTAATCGTGACCTTTGACCTGAACCTGCTGAGAATCATAACTTCAGTTTCAGTGTTGGAGAACATGATGAAGGTCCAGGACCCGGACTAACAGACCAGGACTTGAACTCATCATTTCTGCACCTAAAGTCCTTAAACACACCCAATCTGTTCAAATACAGGAACCACTGGAGCTCCAATCTTCATAAATCCCCCCGAGTCAACTCCACCGAACTCCTCCGAACTCCTCTAAACTCCTCTGAACTCCTCTGAACCCCTCCGAACTCCTCCGAACTCCTCCGAACCCCTCCGAACTCCTCTGAACTCCTCTGAACTCCTCTAAAGTCCTCCGAACTCCTCTGAACTCCTCTGAACCCCTCTGAACTCCTCCAAACTCCTCCAAACTCCTCCTAGCTCCTCTGAACCCCTCTGAACTCCTCCAAACTCCTCCAAACTCCTCCTAGCTCCTCTGAACTCCTCTGAACTCCTCTGCACTCCTCTGAACTCCTCTGAACTCCTCCATCCGTCCGTCCGTCTACGACCCTGATTTCATCCCTCGACCCGCCTCGATGTTAATGGAAGTTTTGTAATTAGATTCAAAGACAGAAAATTTGTAGTAGTTTAGTTTTTCACTTTGATAGGAGGAGGACACACACAGTGAAGGAGGTGACAGGGGAGCCGGTCAGGATCAGGTTCAGGTTCTGGTTCTGGTGCAGATGGCTGTTAAGTGAAGCCATAAGACAAATATTATCTGTATCACACACATAGATAAATGTGATACGGAGGCATTGAATTAAAACAGTTGGGCCATTCTGCCTTCTCCGTGTCCGGGACATAAATCTGTATTAAAATCTGTATAATTCATTTTATTATGAAGAAAGGTCTCCTGCACTTTGTCCTCATTACAAATTAAAGATGCATCATGTAAAACTTTCATAAAAACCAGAAACACAAACAGATTTAATGATCAGAAACCTTCAGAAGTCTGATCAGCTCAACATGAATGAAACTCTTTAAACTCTTTTAAGCTTCATGAACTGTCCTCAGATCAGCTGCAGTTCCCTCTCTCACCTGCAGGTGGCAGCAGGTGTCTGCAGACGCGCTGAAGTCTTATATATAATATATAATATATAAACATGCGCACACTGATCTCAGATCAGACTGATCGGCACATTTTAACCTCACGAGGCAGATTTTGGTGATTTTTGGACTTTTGAATAAATCAAACGTCCTCAGAGGAAACAGAGCCGACACTTCCTGTGACAATCAACCCCACTGTTTCTAATTGGATGGGGTACCACCCCCCCTCTCCTCCTCCTCCTCCTCTCCGGGTTATTGTCACTGACAGTCGGATTACTCCCGCACAGTAGCAGCCTGCTCCCTCCTCATCCTCCTCTTCCTCCGTCCGACAATGCGGACACCAAGTACGGATTAATAATTTCTTCATCCAGCCTGCAGCCTCCTCTTCCTCCTGCACGGTAAGACAGCAGTGTGTGTGTGTGTGTGTGTGAGCCATGTGCACGCCAAATGAAGCGCACGAGCTCGTGATTGCACGGACAGACTCTTGTTGTAAAGTGTGTGATCCGGAGAGGACCGGCTGTTTCTGACTTTAACTTCCCGGGAGAAGTGAGCTCTCTGCGGGCGGAACGTTCTCCGGCGTCCCGCTGCGTGTTGACGGATCGGAAGCCCGATTTAAAGACGCTGTGTTCGGTCACGGTGATGACGAGTCTCCGTGTGGTTTGTTAACAGTGTGCCGGCTCTGCCTGTCAGACCTCCGGAGGAGGGGGAGAAAGGAGTGATTCACCCCGTCAGAGGCACGCTTCGTCCCGGGGACGCTTAGCTGCTGTGCCCGGCTCGGCTGGAGGATGGTGGATGGAAAATTGAAAACTAAAATGACTCCTTCTCCTCTTTACTCCTCTCTGTGGAGTAACTCGACCCCCCTCTCTTGAGGTGAGACCCCTGGAGGCACCTCCTCAGATTTTGGGTGGCATATGGCTCCGTCCTCCTTCCTCCTCCACCCGGAGGCTCACAGATGTTCACTTACATCAGAGACACAAGACACTCAAAGTGTGTGTGTGTGTGTGTGTGTGTGTGTGTGTGTGTGTGTTAATTGGAAAGGTCTGATCAGCTCGTGTTCTCACCACAGAGCAGCTGAAGGTAATCCCGAGCAGAGTAATCCCGAGCAGAGTAATCCCGAGCAGAGTAATCCTGAGGATACTGGAAGCGGCTCTTCTAGCAGAGACCTTAAAGAACCTTCAGGGTTCTCTGGAGGTTCTTCACAGGTTTCATGATCAGAGATGATCACGTGACTTTGTGATCACAGAGTTTATGGATGTGCAGAGGTGGTGGAGTGATGGCAGCCATGCAGCAGCGCTGTGGGAGCAGTTGGGGGTTTGGTGCCTTGCTCAAAGGCGCCTGAGAAGTGCCCAGGAGGTGAGCTTGTACCTCTTCTGCTAGCCTGGATGTGGCCTCATCATGTGACCCCTGACGGGGCCCGAGCCTCATGTTGGGAACCACAGAACAAACAAACATTCTTTTGATATTTTTTAATAACTTGAATCGTCCTTGATCCTTGGGTCCTTGAATTTAAGGGAATTGGACCTGGAGAGTTTTTCAGCTTGAAAGCCTTCAGCAGCAGTTTGAGCGTCGATGTCATCACGAGTTTACCTTCAACCAGCTGATTAAAGAGTTCATTAATTAATATTTTTACAGCACAGAGATGAAACAAAGTTTAGAAACAATCCTGAAGAGATCGTCTTGAATATTTCTCATGTGTCATTAAAGACGAGACGTACTTTTGATTTTTCCTTTCAGAAATGTTTCAGATGAAACATGAAAATAGTTTCAGTCATTCAGTGAAACAAAGATATTCACTTCATGACAGGGTTCACACTTTTTAAACATCACGTTCAAGGACTTTCCAGGCCCAGTTCCACCAAAAAGGACACAATTCATTAACCTCAAAGAAACATCTCGTATGAATCAGAGAGTAATCCCACTGTGGTAACTATGTTCAGCTGTACTCGAGTATTTGTTCTGATTACATTACTTCAGGTCAAAAACTAGAGAGTTTTCTCTTCTTAGCTTCCTCCGTCAGCGTCCTCTTCACTCTCTTCTCCTCTGCCATTATGTCCATAGAGGCTGCTGACTGCTGGGCCTGTAAACTTCTTCTTCTTCTTCTTCTTCTTCTTCTTCTTCCCGGTGGTCCAAAACTCCTGTGGTACAAACACTAACACTCCCCTGGTGCTCTGAGCTCACAGTCCGGGCAGCCCGGCTAACAAACTGAGCTAACAGCAGCTAACAAACTGAGCTAACATGAGCTAACAGCAGCTAACAAACTGAGCTAACATGAGCTAACAGCAGCTACAGCTGTCAGCAGTTTACTTCACTGTTCATCAGGAAACTCTGTAAATCACAGAGAGTTGAGGCGGAGCAGCCGGAGGACATCAGAGGGAAAACCAGAAAACATTTTCTCCATAAAATATGATCCAGTTTCACCAAAATCAGTGAAATAGTTGGTGGTGTGTGACTTAGTGCCGTAAAGCGTTACGTACTTCTCCCGACCCGGAGCCCAAAGTTACATAGTGTGAGAACAGACGTACGAATGACAGAGACACCATTCACCTGATTTTTACAGACGTTGTATATAAAAACTTTCAAGGATTTCAAGGCCCTGTATGATGTTGTGTGTATCAGATGAATCTGATCTGTGTTTCAGGGTTTGAAGGTCACAGTTGAACAACAGAGTCTCATTAGACGAGCTTTAAAAAGCAGTTTAATCTGGGCTCTGTTGTTGGGTCGGTGGGCTGTGTGTGTGTGTGTGTGTGTGTGTGTGTGTGTGTGGATTGTAGGAAGCATACTTACGTTTCAAAGTAACAGTTTATTTATAGCTCAGACAAACGGCGGCCCGTCCACCATCCGGCGGCCTGCTGTTGTTGTTAGCGTCGAGGAATGCACCGGGGCTTGTTGTGATAAGGAGAGAGGCTGCAGGCTAGTTAGAACACACACACACACACACACACACACACATACACACACACACACACACACACGTGCACAGTTTGAGGATTAGAGCTAACTGCACATCAACACTTTGGAGTTCAAAGACGACGCCAGCTTCAGCCCTGCAGTGTGTGTGTGTGTGTGTGTGTGACCAATTGTAGATAGCAGCTCTTCTTTATGAACGTGTGTGTGTGTGTGTGTGTGTGTGTGTGTTTGTGCTCATCAAAGACTCAGATATGGATCGCAGAGGCTCGAGGCTAACGAGGCTAACGAGGCGACTTCTTGGATGCTAAACAAATTAGCACGGCGTGTTTTTGCATACATGCTAAACACGACGATGACGTACGAGTGTGTGAATGTCACGGAGGCCCGCTGGTTTCCATGACGGAGACGACCCAGGAGGGTCCGGATGAAAGCTCGTGACCCCTTCATTGATTCCACTGATTACACCCACTTAAGGTTTGAGAGGACTGCTCTGAGACCAGCCAGTCTCTAAGACTGTTGTATCATAACGACTGTGAGTGCAGCTCATCCTGTAGGAGCCGATCAATATTTTAATTACAGAGAGTTACAGCACGTTAACGTCCACGTAACTTTCATCCAGACGGAACGGCTCTACTGTTTTCATTCGTTAACGTTGTAACCACAGACTGTCTAAAACCTGGACGTAGTCTCTGAGACTAAACTACAGACTGTCTAAAACCTGGACGTAGTCTCTGAGACTAAACTACAGACTGTCTAAAACCTGGACGTAGTCTCTGAGACTAAACCACAGACTGTCTAAAACCTGGACGTAGTCTCAGTGACGTCCCAAAACTGTTTTTTGTACCAGGCTGTAAACATGTTTATTTCTGCAGTGAAGTTGGACATTTTAACATGGGGACTTATGGAGACTGACTCACTTCTGCAGCCAGCCTCAAGTGGACGTTTGAGGAACTGCAGTTTTTGGTACTTCCTGTGTCGGCTTCATCATGGAGGTTTCTGATTGGTTGTAATTAACTTTGATCCGCGTCTCAAACTTACACTGTGTTGGGTGTTTTGAATTTGAGGGAACTGAGTCTGGAAAGTCCTTGAAAAGTCCTTGAATTTGACAATTTTATGTAAATATAATCATCGCGGAGACGCGATATAAACTCTGAAATGTTTGTGTCATCTGGAGTTTGTTTTCCGGGTCAATGAAGCACTGAAACATTTAATAAATCCAGAGTTCAGATGATTTTAATAATAATGAGTTTTTAAGACATCGCGTCGTTAAATTAGAAAATATTCTTCAGTCGACTTTAAAACAAACATCGATTTTATTTGTTTCTTTTGTTCTCTGTAACTTCACGCTCCTCTTCAGACTTTAACGTGATAAATCATAAATCATGTGTCGTATCGTTGAACTTCTCCGTCCTCACTTTGCTCTTTTCATTCACGCAGTATGAAAACAGAGAGGGCGACATAATAAGACAGATCACAGGCGAGGTGTGTGTGTGTGTGTGTGTGTGTGTGTGTGTGTGTTGGGGGTTGTAAATGGGATTCAAAGCTCTGCACCGCTCGGTCTAATTTTGGAAGACTCACTGAGCACAGAGCAACATAATATCACAGCCACGTAGATGCAGTGACATCATGCAGAATAAAAACACGACACACACACACAAATATATTTATGATATCACTGATATCACACAGTCTGAATAACGTTCTGTGGTTCTGGTTCTGCACAGTGATCGGTGAGGCCCGGCTGTAGATGACTGTAGCAGGCCTCACAGACGTCCTGCTGAAGAATGGACGCTTTGTTCAAACACTAAATATTTTCCACTCTTACGTAAGCTGTTCCCGCTCCGTTCTCTCTCCTCACTCAAATCGAGGTCGGCGTTAATTGAGATTCAGACACCTGTTAATTAGTGAGAGCCTTCCTCGTCCTCCTCGTCTCTCTTTCTCTCTTTGTCTTCAGGTCTTCCCTCTCTCCTGGACGTAGTCTCAGAGACTACGTCCAGGAGAGAGGGAAGACCTGAAGACAAAGGCCGTCCTCACAGCTTCTCCTGCGTCACTGCTTCATGTTTATGATCTGAAGCTTCAGTGGATTGGTTCTGACTGAACCACCTGAACCGACCTCGGTCCAGACAAAGAACCTTGTGATGGTATCGACTGGATGTGTGCTCACTAATGGACGAGGAGAGTCCGTGTACAATACACGAGTTCATAAATGTTTGTATGAGAGCGAGTCAGACCTCTTATACTAATGCACTGAAAGTCTCCAGAGGAGAGGAGAGGAGAGGAGAGAGGAGAGGAGAGGAGAGGAGAGAGGAGAGGAGAGGAGAGGAGAGGGGAGGGGAGGGGAGGAGAGGAGAGGAGAGGGGAGAGGAGAGGAGAGGAGAGGAGAGGAGAGGGGAGAGGAGAGGAGAGGAGAGGAGAGGAGAGGGGAGGAGAGGAGAGGAGAGGGGAGGAGAGAGGAGAGGAGAGGGGAGAGGAGAGGAGAGGAGAGGGGAGGAGAGAGGAGAGGAGAGGAGAGAGGAGAGGAGAGGAGAGGAGAGGAGGGGAGAGGACAGAGGAGAGGAGAGGAGAGGAGAGAGGAGAGGAGAGGAGAGAGGAGAGGAGAGAGGAGAGGAGAGGAGAGGAGAGGAGAGGGGAGGAGAGGAGAGGGGAGAGGAGAGGAGAGAGGAGAGGAGAGGAGAGGAGAGGGGAGAGGAGAGGGGAGAGGGGAGAGGAGAGAGGAGAGGAGAGGAGAGAAGAGAAGAGAGGGGAGAGGAGAGGGGAGAGGAGAGGAGAGAGGAGAGGAGAGGAGAGAAGAGAGGAGAGGAGAGGAGAGGGGAGGGGAGAGGAGAGGAGAGAGGAGAGGAAGTGAAGTGTGTGTTGATGTGGAGGAGATGAGGAAAACAGCTGGAGGGAGCAGAGAGAGTAAAGGTGGAGGTTAATAACATGTGGTGAGGAGGAGGAGGAGGAGGAGGTTATGATGTGTGATGTGTAAGATGTGAAGGAGGACACACCTGAGACAGTCTTTGAAGGTCTTAGTCTTGTCTTGGTCTCAGACCTCAGCTGCAGGATGTCACTGTCTGATTCATCGCTGTGATTGGATGTTCCTGCTTCAGATCTGACCAATCATTTGACTCCTTTCTAATTCACTGCAGTTCCTCTTGTCGTCCACTTGAGGCTGGCTCCAGAAGTGAGTCAGTCTCCATAAGTCCCCATGTTAAAATGTCCAACTTCACAGCAGAAATAAACATGTTTACAGCCTGGTACAAAAAACAGTTTTGGTCTCTATAGCTAATTTCCCCGTTCATGACAACTGTACTGAGGGTGAATTTTTATACAACTCACCTGTTCAGATTATATTAAGGCTTAAAGTTATGCAGGATTAAGAGCGTGGACACTTTGATTGACAGGTGGGTGTGGTTACAGGTGACTTGTTTGAGCAACCAGGCTTCATTCAGCCCGCTTCAGCTCCGCTGATGATCCACCTATTAAGAGCGCCACCTTGTGTTCTGTCTTTCTCTGCAGTCGTACTTCATAAATGTTTCCAACAAAAGCCGACTTTGAAAGAGAAAGTTTAGAGAGCGCTGCTTTCATTTCACGTCTGATGAAAGACTTGCTGAAGATGTTTGCTGAGTTTTCGTGATACTTTATGCATGTTGTAGAGAATGTAGAGAGAAAGGAAAAAGTCTGGAGAGAAGTTTGGAAGTCTGAGGAATCCTCCATCGCCCGCTCGTGGTCGAATGCAGAGTCTGAGAATTGATTTCTGTCGTCAGAGCGAGCCAAAGATCTTCTCTGTATCTAAACGCAGCTTGATGAATATCTCAGGATGAAAGTTGGAGCACGGCGACTGTCTGACGTCAAGAAAAGTTTCTCTGAGGCTCTCATGAAGTCGACCGAGAGAGAGAGTGTAATTATGTTATAGCTCCACAGTGAACATCGACTTGTTTATGTCACTAAATATATATTCATCTGCTTTGTCTGTTTGTGTCTGTAGATTTCTGCATAAATTAGCAGCTCATTTGCATATTTAAACATCATATGTAATAACTGTCCTGATGCACGATGCGTCTCGTCGTTGTCGTGCAGCGCTCTGAGCTCCTCTGTTTGCCCACGCTGCCTCTCTGCATCAGCAGCTTTCACATTTTTGAACTTTTCACAGTGTTGCTGCTGATTGGTCGAGGCGCTCTGTGAAACGCCGCCTTGTTACGAAGCTTCGACCGAAACAAGGAGAGCGTTTCTTTCTTTCTTTCTTTCTTTCTTTTTGTGGAGGCGTAGCGTGTCAAATTAAGCCCCCACCGTCTGTCCTACGAGACAAACTGGAGCCTGTCTGCTCGACATAACGGAGCTGGAGTGATCTTTGTTTGTGTATTATCGTATTTTGAGGCACAGACATTTCCATGTGAAGGAGTGTGTTGTTGTCACACAGCAGGGGTGCATCTCAAACCTTCACGTGTGCAGTCCGTGTCATCTTTTGTTTGAGGTCTCCTCTTCCCTCGGCTGATGTTTGAGGATGTTGCAGAGATGCTACACGAGGCGCCGTGAGCCATCGCTGCTTGTTTGCTGAGGCGGATTTCCATTTGAATGTAAAGAAATGTCACGCTCTGCACACGCTCTGCACACGCTCTGCACACGCATGTGTCTCTGCAAGCAAACATCAAACAGACTCCAGTTTACTCCACGCTGCTGCTGCTCGGCCTGTACGAGGCCGCGCTCCCCCGTCATCATCCGCATAATCCAGCTGAACAGCAGCACAGCACGACTGATATCTAATGTAAGAGAGAGAGAGAGACGGGATCTGGGTCAGACAGACAGACAGACAGACGGGCTGGTTCCATTTTGTTTTACAGAAGCTGGATCAATATTTCTTCTCCAAAAACAGCACGTGTCAAATTTAAACTTGTCTCTCTAAATATAAAGTTCAGATCTTCACTGATGCTGCTCGACACAGCGGCTGAACGATGATGTGAGAGAAGTTTAACTGAAGCGGTCTCTGTCCTCACCTCGTCCAATCAAAAGGTGCAGAGCGGGAAAAACCTCCCGTCCAATCGGAGCGACGCTGAGGACTAAATTTGATCGAATAAACGAGTACATAGATGAGTTTGACACGCGCGGCGGGAGATCGCGTCACGTCGCCCGTCAGGTGCCAGAGAGCGCCACGCAGCAGGTGATTTACAGCACTCAGGAATAGAGGTGTCTCGTTGCACCTGGAGCAGCGTTGCCGTGGAAACAGACAACAAATCTTGGCTCGGAAACAAGAAATCTAAATTTGCTCTCACGTTCTAAAATAGGAAACATCTCAGAGGTAACACACACACACACACACACACACACACACGTTTAGATATTTCTCTGATTTTGGTGAGACTGGTTTACAGGCCCAGCAGTCAGCAGCTTCTATGGACATAATGGCAGAGGAGAAGAGAGTGAAGAGGACGCTGACGGAGGAAGCTAAGAAGAGAAAAGGAGAGAAAACGTTGTTGACCTTGCTTGATGTTTCCTGATGGACAGTGATGATGATAGACTGCTGCCAACTGTAGCTGCTGTTAGCTAACGTTAGCTCAGTTTGTTAGCCGGGCTGTGAGCTCAGAGCACCGGGGGGGTGTCACCAGAAGAAGAAGGTGGTTTTCAGGCCCGGGACGCAGGAGAATGTGCCGGTGTCGTGCCAGATCTGGAGCTAGTGTTGTATCTAGGGTTGCAAAATTGCGTGAATTTTCAAAATTGGAAACTTTCCATGGGAATTAACGTGAATTTATGCGAATAAACAGGAATAAACAGAGTTTCTGGTTTAAAATATATTTCCAAAATTCCCAAGCTTAACTTTCCATGGAAAATTTCTGGAAATTTACCAGAAACTTTCCGCCCCTTTGCAACCCCAGTTGTATCGCAGTTTAAAATTCCGCCTCACACTTCTGTTCCTTTGGGATGAATTCATCAGCTGTGAGTCGAGCTCGATGATGTTTTGTAGTTTGGGTCATGTGACGTCCGGCATCATCGTCCGTTATTAACACTGACTGCACCTGAAGACCATCATAACCTGCACCTGTTCTCCACTGTGTCGCCACGGCGATGCACCCGGGATTTTATTCACTAAATGTCCGACAATGGTTGTTTTCAATCAGAGGAAGGTGTGTGTGTGTGTGTGTGTGTGTGCGCGACAGCAGTGGGAAACAGGTCAGTGTGTGTTGCTCCGACACAACGAGCCTCCACAGAGCCGAGATGAGAAACAGCCATTGATTCAGTGTTTTAATTAAAGGTCCTCCGGAGTGCAGGAATATTCAGCTGGACCAGTGACAGAGCAGAGAGTGTGTGTGTGTGTGTGTGTGTGTGTGTGTGTGTGTGTCTGTGTTGATCTATTCAAAGATATGAGCTCATCGATGATGTTGAGCCAATATTAAAGTCATGTCACACTCCAGGTCGTGCTGATATTTTGAATATCAGCACTGTAAAATAACGCTGGGAGAGGGTTGTTGATGAGTTTGTCTGACGTTGTCTGAATGTTAGTTATTGGTTTGATTAATGTATTGATTACTGACGGTGACTGATCAGTTTTATTATCAGCTGTGTGTGTTCATCTTTGGTACAATCTAAGACAGATGACGAGCTGTCGGTGCGAGCGCTGATCACATGAGACAAGAGGAAAACACACACACACACACACACACAGTTTATAAAGCGACTGCAGTATAATCCACGCTCACATGTCAAAAAGTGTGTGTGTGTGTGTGTGTGTGTGTGTGTGTGTGTGTGTGTGTGTGTGTGTGAGAAGGATGTGGGATGCGACACACACATTACTGATGCGTCAGTGGAATTCTTGTATTCATACACACACTTAATACTTCTTTGTATGCAGTGTGTTGATGCATCATTGCAGTTCATGGCTACACACACACACACACACACACACACACACAGAGCTTCACTGTGTCCTGATGCCTTCACTGTCACAAGGCCGAGCTTTGTCTGCTTCCCTCTGAGCTCCTCTGTGTCGTCTCTCTTGGTTTTTTTTAATTCTTCGGGTCTCTCTGCATCCTCAGAAATAAATCCATTCATCTCGCTCTTCTTCTTTCTCTTCTTTCACCCACAAACTCAAACCAAAGTCTCTTTTCCAGATGTGTTTACTCCTCCAACCTGATCAGCTCGCAGCACTTTGTCCTCCTTCAGTCGGCTAGCCGAGCTGGCTGCTACATTGAAGAGCTTATGAGGAGAGTCGACTCTGGAGGTTTGCTGAGTGTTCCTCTGAGAGCTTTAACTGCTGTAGACGGCTGTACAGTGCTCACTTTACAACATGGTGAACACCAAACACATCCTCCAAGCACAAAGCGGAAAACAGAGCCATAATGTTAGCTAACGTCGCTAACGCTTATCTAAGAGTGTAATCCCACTGTGGTAACTATGTTCAGCTGTACTCGAGTATTTGTTCTGATTACATTACTTCTGATCAAAAATTAGAGAGTTTTCTCTTCTTAGCTTCCTCCGTCAACGTCCTCTTCACTCTCTTCTCCTCTGCCATTATGTCCATAGAAGCTGCTGACTGCTGGGCCTGAAAACCTCTTCTTCTTCTTCTTCTTCTTCTTCTTCTTCTTCTTCTTCTTCCCGGTGGTCCAAAACTCCTGTGGTACAAACACTAACACTCCCCCGGTGCTCTGAGCTCACAGTCCGGGCAGCCCGGCTAACAAACTGAGCTAACAGCAGCTAACAAACTGAGCTAACATGAGCTAACAGCAGCTAACAAACTGAGCTAACATGAGCTAACAGCAGCTAACAGACTGAGCTAACATGAGCTAACAGCAGCTACAGCTGTCAGCAGTTTACTTCACTGTCCATCAGGAAACTCTGTAAATCACAGAGAGTTGAGGCGGAGCAGCCGGAGGACATCAGAGGGAAAACCAGAAAACATTTTCTCCATAAAATATGATCCAGTTTCACCAAAATCAGTGAAATAGTTGGTGGTGTGTGACTTAATATACGTTAAGTTATGATGTTCTTGTGTCCACATAATTTTGGCCATACAACATATTCAGAGTGTCTCTTTATCCTCGTCTAAAATGCTCTGACAGGATTTAACAGACGTATGTTGTTTGTCGTCTCAGTATCACTACATTCATGGATTATTAGCTGCCTTTATGATTTCTGCCTCCAGTTTTCAGACCTCAGAGGACCTCTGCTGAGTCACTCCACATTCGACAAGTTGAGCTTGCTGATTGCTCACTTCAGCCCCGGTGGTATTACAACTTGCTGAGTTGTCAAATCAGAGCCTGAAATGTCAACTACAGTCGAGTTATGCACTGACGCCGTTTCTCAAGCAGCCACCTGAATTTGTTTTCCATTTCTTGGTGTGCACGAAAAGAAATTCAGGTGGCTGCTTCCTCTGGTTCCCTTCATTCTCTGGGTCAGAGTTCACCCAAACTCTGTGTGTGTCGAAATAAAAACAGGAAGAGAGGAAAATGATTCAGTCACAGAGAGCTGAAGTGAGGGAGGATGAAGAGAGATAACCGAGGCGTCGAGCGTACGGAAAGCAAAAGCTCGTGTGAAATCGACAGCCCGAATGATGGAGATGGATAAAGAGAGGAGCAGCAAAGAGAGAGGCGGGCGGATGAAAGAGAGCTTTTTGGAAACAGAACTGACATTTAAGGGAGAAATTAAAAGAAAGGTGGTGCGATAAAAATGTAAAAAAGTACTGAGGAAGATGGAGGGAGGACGGAGCTGTAGCTGGAGGGAGTTGGCACACAGACAGGAGGCGCTTCATCTCTCCTTCTCTGTTTAATCTGCTAATGCACCGCCTGGATCCTGCAAAGGTGATGGAGGGAGGGAGGGAGGAGAAGGATGGTCTGCTAATGAGAGCCAGACATCAGCTCTCATAAAGGAAGGAGAGGAATGAAGGATGGCCGGAGGGTGGGTGGATAGATGAGTGAACTAATGACATGGAGGGTTAATGGATGGATGGATGGATGGATGGATGGATGGAGCTGGGTCAGCCCTTCAGGATTATTTGGAGAAGCCCGGTGCCTGGATGGATTTAATGCTTCTCCTCCGTGCAGCATTTTAGCATCAATAAATCATTAGCACGTACATTTGGAGACATTAGTGTAATTGCTGTGAATAAACAAAACGCTTTCTGGCAGCACGCTCTGCGTTTCAAACCGTGTGCAGGTTTGCTGGAGCGCCGTATACGAGACGGATCGATGGAAACTGCAGCCGTCGTCCTGTGCGTGATGTGGAAATACTCGCTGTTCATTTATACAGCGTTTGTCTTTAGCTTTACAGCTGGACATGAATATGTTTCTGAATATTTAAATTAAAGGTCCAGTGTGAAACATTCAGAGGATTCAATAACCAGCCACAAACTGCAGTTCCTCAAGCGTCCACTTGAGGCTGGCTCCAGAAGTGAGTCAGTCTCCATAAGTCCCCATGTTAAAATGTCCAACTTCACAGCAGAAATAAACATGTTTACAGCCTGGTACAAAAAACAGTTTTGGTCTCTATAGCTAATTTCCCCGTTCATGACAACTGTACTGAGGGTGAATTTTTATACAACTCACCTGTTCAGATTATATTAAGGCTTAAAGTTATGCAGGATTAAGAGCGTGGACGCTTTGATTGACAGGTGGGCGTCACTGGTGGTTCGTTTGAGCAACCAGGCGTCATTCAGCCCGCCAGGACTGCCAAGATAGCGTCCATGTTTTATACTGTCAGTGGTTTCTAAGTGGTTTCTAAGTTTGATTGGACCTCTTTAAGGCCACTGTAGTTTCTCCTACAGTCTTGAAGTGGCAGGGTGAGGCGAGGTGGTTGCAATGGCACCGAATGGCAGACTGCTTATCTCATGAACCGACTCATAATCTTCACGTAGCGGTTTGTTGATGGAAGCGAGCGTTCGTTCATGTTTTGTTTTGCAGATTCGCTCGGACTCAAACACTCTGCTCTCAGCTCTGTGTTTGGTCTCCTCCGCCTCCTCGGGGACGTCTCCGTCTCTGAAGCCGCTAAACGTTCCACTTTGTTCACCAGCTCGACTCTAAACTGAGTCCGTCTGCTGTTTTCTGCTGAGCAGGTCGTGTTCTGGGTTTATCGTCTGCCTGCTGACAGAGATCACAGTTTGCAAAGAAAAACACAGTGCATGTACGGGAGAGAGATTTGTACAGAAGGATGGAGGAGCTGGTGGAGAGGTGGACAGACTAATGGGGTCACGGTGGGATGAGAGAGGAGGCGGCTGATGGATGGATGAGTCGGTCGTAAACAGCTGACCGACAGGCTGACCGCGGCGTGCACTTCCTAGAACAGATCAATACTGACCCGCCTCGAGCGCCGGGCGCTGGAAACGCTGTGATGTCATATTAAAGTGGGCGTGCACGGCTTTCAGTCGTCTTCTTCTTCCTGCGTCTCTGTCAAACATGCTGCTTCTATTATTCCTGATAAAAGTCTTTAAGTTCTATTCTTAGATCTGAGAGAACGCTCGTGTTGGGAAATCGCTCATGCTGACCTAGTTTGAACACAATCTTGTAAACTTAAGATGTGAGAACACACACACACACACACACACACACCCGCTCTGCATCACATACAGTCACACGTCTTCTGTATGAAACATGTAATTGGCTCTATAACGTGTGAATGCACACAGACGTGTGGAGAGGACGACCCCGATGATTCACGATGTGAAACATTGTTCCATGAAAAAGCTCCTTCCTGATCAAACGACAGTCATTGCATTAGTGTGTGGTCTTCTAACAACGTTACATTAACGTTATATTAAGGTTACATGAATGTTCATCTGTCTTAGGTTGTAACAAAGATAAACACATAGTTTAAAAAACATTTCCTGCTGTTAGAAACTGAACACGATCAGCTGATAATAAACCTGATCAGACACCATCAGTAATATAATCTATAAAGATAAACAGTGTTTATATAATCTATAATCTATAAAGATAAACAGTGTTTATATAATCTATAATCTATAAAGATAAACTGAGTTCATATAATCTATAAAGATAAACTGCGTTTATATAATCTATAAAGATAAACTGAGTTCATATAATCTATAATCTATAAAGATAAACTGAGTTCATATAATCTATAAAGATAAACTGTGTTTATATAATCTATAATCTATAAAGATAAACTGAGTTCATATAATCTATAAAGATAAACTGAGTTCATATAATCTATAATCTATAAAGATAAACTGAGTTTATATAATCTATAATCTATAAAGATAAACTGAGTTCATATAATCTATAATCTATAAAGATAAACTGTGTTTATATAATCTATAATCTATAAAGATAAACTGAGTTCATATAATCTATAATCTATAAAGATAAACTGTGTTTATATAATCTATAATCTATAAAGATAAACTGAGTTCATATAATCTATAAAGATAAACTGTGTTTATATAATCTATAAAGATAAACTGTGTTCATATAATCTATAAAGATAAACTGAGTTCATATAATCTATAAAGATAAACTGAGTTCATATAATCTATAATCTATAAAGATAAACTGAGTTCATATAATCTATAAAGATAAACTGTGTTTATATAATCTATAATCTATAAAGATAAACTGAGTTCATATAATCTATAAAGATAAACTGAGTTCATATAATCTATAAAGATAAACTGTTTATATAATCTATAATCTATAAAGATAAACTGTGTTCATATAATCTATAAAGATAAACTGAGTTCATATAATCTATAATCTATAAAGATAAACTGTGTTTATATAATCTATAATCTATAAAGATAAACTGAGTTTATATAATCTATAATCTATAAAGATAAACTGAGTTCATATAATCTATAAAGATAAACTGAGTTTATATAATCTATAAAGATAAACTGAGTTCATATAATCTATAAAGATAAACTGAGTTCATATAATCTATAATCTATAAAGATAAACTGAGTTTATATAATCTATAATCTATAAAGATAAACTGAGTTCATATAATCTATAATCTATAAAGATAAACTGTGTTTATATAATCTATAATCTATAAAGATAAACTGAGTTCATATAATCTATAATCTATAAAGATAAACTGTGTTTATATAATCTATAATCTATAAAGATAAACTGAGTTCATATAATCTATAAAGATAAACTGTGTTTATATAATCTATAAAGATAAACTGTGTTCATATAATCTATAAAGATAAACTGAGTTCATATAATCTATAAAGATAAACTGAGTTCATATAATCTATAATCTATAAAGATAAACTGAGTTCATATAATCTATAAAGATAAACTGTGTTTATATAATCTATAATCTATAAAGATAAACTGAGTTCATATAATCTATAAAGATAAACTGAGTTCATATAATCTATA
>CP136884.1:31253787-31268787 GCA_033000465.1 Sciaenops ocellatus | reverse complement strand
AGGCTGCGTTGTCGAGCGCAGATCCACTGAGCTGCTGAGACAGAAGCTACAAACCCGCCGTTGTCCACAACAGGAAAGGGTCGCGTGTCGACAGCAATAAAAGTAGCAATCGCCCGGTCGATTTCTTTTGCATCATGTGCAAATGACCCGGGTAAAGTTTGTAGCATGTGCGCTTCTTGTTTTTGTCTGGTTGTTTTCACATGGGGGTGATGTCGGCGTAAATGTGTTGTCATGTTTGTTGTATTTCCACCGATGTAGTTCAGCATTGTGACACTTGCGACATGCCGATCGAACCGTGACACTAAAGTATCGAACCGAACCGAACCGTGAATTTTGTGTCGTTGCACCTCGAGTAACTGCGTAATGATCATTAATGCACCGAGAATTCAGACAGATAAACCGTCTGAGTTTATATTCATTAACAGCTGCACAGCTTTTATTTAGACTCACTTTATTATCATATTAACTGAAGCAGATGATAAAAATATGATGTTATGTTGTTTATTATTAAACTTGTGTGAGATTAAATGTCAGTACAAATAATTCCACACAGGAAATGAATCAGAGATTTAATGTCCAGCAAACTGAAAACAGACGGTAGCTCGTAGTCATGACCAAATACAAGACCAAGCCCAGACAGTATGTGTCCTGCTTAGGCAGCTAATATTCATGAAAACTTTGGGTGAAGCGTGGTCGTCATTAAACGTCGCCTGGCAGTATTTACAGAGCACTCTGAAAGATTTGTCTGACGTCTCCTCCCAACAGATAAAGACAAACCAGCAGTTG
Source organism: Sciaenops ocellatus (assembly GCA_033000465.1). Lineage (NCBI taxonomy): Eukaryota > Metazoa > Chordata > Actinopteri > Sciaenidae > Sciaenops > Sciaenops ocellatus. The sequence goes on along the minus strand of CP136884.1, from coordinate 31,268,001 downwards.
ACCGGTCTGAGACCGAAGCCAGTCTTAAGACCAATCTGGAGTACTACTGTACAACTCAAGCTCATAAACTCACCTGTGATGAGATCAGACTTAATAATTAACATATTTGGATCAGAACATCCTGGTTATCATGTCAAAGTCCGAGCACACGGATGGAGCCGGTATCTGTCAAATCAATAATCCATGAATCAAACTGAGCTCCTGTAAAAACACCAGTACTTCTTCTGTTTCCTCAAACACGACAAAGTAACTGAGAGAACGTGACGTAATCCTGATGTGAGCTGACAGAGCAGGATTACAACTGATGAGTCACAGCACTCGCCGAGGAGAATGACTCAGCGTTTACTAACGCCTCATCCGACATATGATGTCATGAAAATCAATCATATGTATGTATATAAAGTTCTGAGCATAAAAACTTTCAGTCTCCACGAGTGAAGATAAACGATGTGTTCAGTCGTTTCAGTCTCAGCTTCAATATTTAAACTTCAGTTTAACTTTAAGTGAATTCATTCAGATAGTTTGAATGCAGTCGATCATTCAGTCTGTAATACAATCAGCATATTTTCTGACTGACTTGTTTTGGTTACAAGCAAACGTTAAATCAACGTGTTCCTCACGAGGGGAACAAAGAACCCGTTCAAAGTGTGCAGTCCATCAGAGTCTCACGTCTCCGATCTTATCAGTCCCGTTTATCGACCCCGGCAAGAAAGAACGAGTCATGATGGAGAGAGCGAACCGCTCCAAAGCTGAAATCAGAGCTAATAAATGTAAAATGATCATTTCAGGCCGGGGCGGAAAAATCTTTCTTCACAACACGTTTAATTTCTTCTTTGCACAGGGTTGATTAAATGCAGATTCAGCTCATTGGTTTACTTTAACACATTTACTGCAGTATAGATTAATTGTAATGTATGCTTACTGTATGTTTACTGTGTCATGCTGCTACTGGATGCTTGAATTTCCCGCGGGATCTATAATCTATCTCTGTCTATCTGTTGGATTGAATTCCAGGAACGCCGTTAGACTCACGGCACATGATGCAGCTCTGCCTCTGTTGTGCAAATGTCCTATATTATAATAATATCAATATCACACAGGCAGGTGAAGCCGATTCTTTCTGTAACTCCAAAGACCTGAATGAAGACAAACACTGTTAAACTGCACTGCTCCATTTTTCTGTTTCTACAGACGCGGACACGATTAAAAAAAAAAAAAACCCTGTCGGTTTATACACTGTTAAAAATAAAAGTTGAAGTTAGAACTTAAAGTGGTTTTCATGGTGATGCCATAGGAAAACATTTATTGGTTCTTTCTTCTTAATAATAATAATAATCTTAATACGTACTTCAGACTGCCTCTTCGCTGGTTTTTATCAAAACCAGGTCACATTGTTAGATGTTGTTCTTTAAGAGTCGACTTGAAAAAACCAATAATCTGTATTAGTACTAAAAAAATAATATTAAACATAAGAAAGTTCCTCAAAGAACCAAAAGTTCTTCAATTGTGACTTTTTTTTTACAGCCACAGAATATAATACAGAATATAATATAGAATATAATATAGAATATAATTTTCATAGGTCTGTTTTCATTGGTGTGAAATCAGCTGAAAATCAGCCTCATTGTGTTTTTGTTACCTCAGAATGAGACTTTATACCGACAGAGTGAGCCGGTCCTCTTCCTTCCTCTGAACCTTCATGTTCCTGCAGCGTCCTCCATCAAACCTCTCATATCAAACTGCTGCGTGGAGCCTTTTAGAGGAATGCACACATCTAAAAAATGACTGGAAACTGAGTCCACTTCACTTCACGCCGCAGACAAATTCAGATCCACAGTCGACTGAAATGAAGTTACATGAATCCTTAAAAACTATAATTATTTAAATAGCGATGTCTTGAGTATTTCCCGTCTTCCTGCAGGTCATTAATGACACTTGATGCTTTTTAGAAACTCTCCACCGTCACTGAGCAGCGAGCGTTTTAAGAAGAGCCTCTCGACACAAAGCGGCCACGACTGTTGCGGTTGACCTCAGCGATTCAGAAAGCCATAAATGATCTGTGCAGTAAATCTCAGTGTGCCGAGCCGAGTCTTGTACTGTGTGATTTTCTTTTCCGACCTCATGCTGCTATTTGTTTTTTTTTTTTTGTGGTTTTCTTTTTTTTTTCCTGTGGATCTGTCGGAGACTTTCAGGGATGGAAAAACAGAAACAAACTGCAGCAGTTTGCAGAACACAGATAGACTCTTAGATTATTTATCGTCCTGCACATAGGCCTCACAAATATATACATACACCTACACACGACAGTTGCAGACGTGTTTTTTAACGTTTACAGACCAGAGATCTGGATCTGCAACCGGGTGGGAGCAGTGTGTAGGTTGGTTTATGGGGTGGTGGTACGGGTGTGTGTGTGCTCTGCATGTAATGTCAAAGCAGCAACCTCTGGCCGGAAATGAGGCCGATGTGGAAGTGCCCGCCTCAGGTCCACCGATGATCCACGTCCTTTTCTGGTTTTAGATAAGAGGCAGGACTACAAACATGGCGGCGTCCAGCAGCACACCACACACTGGTGGAGATTTTGGGGTCTAAGTCAATGACATGTTTTATTTCTGCTGTGAAGTTGGACATTTTAACATGGGGACTTATGGAGACTGACTCACTTCTGGAGCCAGCCTCAAGTGGACGACAAGAGGAACTGCAGTTTTTGTCTTTGAGGGGTCAGTTTGAGGTATTTGAAGCTGTCCACCATCTCAACAGTTTGATTACTGATGCAGGTCGGGTCGTGAGCTGTGCTGTGAATTGATTATCAGTTCAGGTGATTGTTGGTGAAGTCAGATGGAGTCTGACTAAAACAGAGTTATCATATTGACATAAGATGTATGAGTGTGTGTGTGTGTGTGTGTGTGTGGTTGATGGACAGCAGCAGTGTTGTGTCTTTGTATCTCAAATTAAAGTTCAGAGCACGGCCTCCTCTCTCTGCTGTTCTTCCATCTGTCTCTCTCGTCATTTCACCCTCTGTCTGTCTGTCTGTCTGTCTGTTGCATTATTTCTCATCCCCTTCATCACCATTTGTATTCCACACAAACTCCTGATCCTGGCTGGTATTAGGCTTGCAGCCCAGTCACAGGAGGAGCGGGGGGCTCCGGGCTGGTTCGATTACCGCTGGCTTATAATAACGAGGATTATGAAAGGCTCATAAATGAGATTGCAGAAGCAGATATAGCTCGCCGTGGCTCAGCGTGTGTGTTTGTTGCACAGATTTAGATTTGTGTCATGAATAGATGAGACCACGTGTGTGTGTGTGTGTGTTGAATTCTGTTTATTTGAAATAAGTCTTCCAGCTCTCCGTGTTTATTTACGAGCATCAGCTTCGGATGTTTGAGAAACGAAAATTTGGAAATGAGAACAGGCAGGTAGAGTCGACGGCGTGCGGCGGAGAAGACCTGAGGTCAGTTCTATATTTGCTCCGTCACGACGACAATATCTGTTTGCTCAGTTGGGACAAACTTATTGACTGCTACACGATGGATCCCTCATCCGTCCACGGAGCGGAGCCTCAAGGTCGAAGCAGATCTCAATGGTCTTCGTCCTTCACGTGAGACACGTGGTCTATTTTTCTAACATGTCATGTCAACTTTCAGACTCGTGGAAAGAAAATCAACATTTCTGTTTATTCGACGTCACTTTGTGTCTGTAGATTTCACCAAAGGTTACGTTAGATAACGCCTCATTTGCATATTTAAACATCAAATTTCAGAAAACTTGTAATACAAACAATAATTAATGTGAACGATCAACTGTAGAAGTTTCATGATGATATCTGTAAGTTTAAATTTTGACCCTGTTCACCTGCTGTGACTCAATCCAGAGCTTTAGAGGCCGTTTTCCCAAAACTCCTGAGCCGCTAATCTGAACTTCAACATCCACCAACATCCACTTTGAGTCACGTCTGTAGCAACCAGTAATGTAATAACGGCCAATAATGTCATAATTTTGACCATTTTAAATGAAATAAAGCAATAATGGTATAAATATAATTATAATAATAATAATAATAATAATAATAGATAATACTAGAATTCTAGCACATTCCACTAAGTGATCTAACTACCATATACACTTCACTGTAATTAATTAAATATTATTGCTCCATACATGAAATTATGATTTACATATCTAAGCAAATAAACAATATTCTAAATAAAGATTTTGTACAACACATCATTTTAAAATCGGCTCTTACAATCATAATTAATGATCGAGAGTGCTGATGAATGAATATGACGACTATGCCGTCCACTACATCAATTTTTGATGAGCAGACTGCACAAAAACTGCAAAATAATATTTTATTTCTAAGATATTCAGTCCTGTTTATGTATTATTACATTATCGGCTGCAGTTATTACATTTTCAAAGGATTTTTTAATGCTAGGCATGTTATTGCATTATTATCTTTATTACATTTAAAATGGCCAAAATTATTACGTTATTGGCAGGTATTAAATTATTGGATGTTATTACATTATTGGTTGCTACACTGTCTATATTCTGAAGGTTTGTACAGAGGCCTTTGTTCATAGATCACCACCAAAGCCTGATTTATACATTTAATTCATAAAAACATGGAGAAAATGGATTTTTTTGGAGTGATACAAAGAGATATCCAAACTTCACTTTGACTCTAATTGACCTAAATTTATCCAATGTTCATATTTCTGCTCTGGAAATTTATGACTGACTTTATTCATCGCACAGCTCACAGAACACATGCATGACAAAGGTATTCATAAATTATAATGAAATAGAAAAATCCAAAGATATATTAGAAATATAAATAAAAATAAATATAAAATAAAAGACGGAGCAGCGTTTCTCCGACCGTTTCCGTTTCCTGCAGGCTGTTTGCATTCAGGGACTGAGAGTCAGCACATACACTCTGTCTCTACTGAGTTAGCTTTTATAAGCTGCTTTCTCTCCCTCTTTCATCTCTTCTTTCTGCTCTGTCTTTTCCATTTTGCCCTCTTTTATGAAATGTATTTTTCTTTTTTCAGGAGGCAGGTCGGTCAAGCTTGATGCAGATCTGTCTCAGTAATTCATACATATTCCATCCTCCACTTCCCTCCCACTCTCTCCTTTTTCCTCCCCCCTCTGCCTCTCTCTCTGCAGACTTTAACACACAAACACTCAGATCTATTAAAGGACAAAAGGCTTCTCGACAAAGCGCAGCCGTGAGGATTTTTTGCGAGAATCCGACATTCTGCGTGTCATCACGTCGATTCTGTTCAGAGTCATTTGCCCCTCGGTTTGCTTGATTTGATTCTCAACTTACAAAATTGCACAACTCTGCAAAATAATGAAGCGTAACAAACAGAATTGATGTGAAGCAGACTGCTCGCTGCAGGTGCCGCTTTAAAACCCACAAATAACACAAAGTGAGATGTAAAAAAAAAAAAAGGATTGATCGTTGCTTTTCTAAAAAACAACAGATATATTTAGGCGCTCAGCTGTCAGAGCACGTCCGCTAACCGCTGCCTCAGTTTGTATTCCTGCTTCCTTCACAAACTGTCAGAGGATGTGTTTTTAAAAGCATACGTCAGCTCTGAGAAACAGAATATTAAACTGCTTCATGCTGATTTTTTTGCACCTGGAGCCACAAAACTGAACTCCAGTTTGATCAGAACATCCAAAGTGCACGTCCTGTCAGACACTTAGGCCTCTTTTAAGACTCGACATAAACTCTGCCAGGTGAGTCAGGCTGTTCTGTGTGACATCACAACATCACGATGTAGTCTCTGATGTATGGAACAATTTAAAGGTCAGCTCGTCGGTGGAAACGATGTGGTGGGCGAAGCGAGTTTGAATATTGTCTATGTCAGTTATTTTGAGGTCTGGGCAGCAAACAAGGGGCTGAATTTTGGAAGTGAAGGACTTTAAATTGGCTGCAGATATCCCAGCATCCCTTGTCTGTGTGTGTGTGTGTGTGTGTGTGTGTGGTGTAACATAGCAGGAACAGTGAGCTCACAGAGCGAGGGACACATTTCCATACCACTGGACAGAAACAAGGCTGAGCAAATTCCCAGAAGCACTCTGTGTGTGTGTGTGTGTGTGTGTGTGTGTGTGTGTGTGTGTGTGCTAGTGTACCTACCCAACAACGGACCTCACCATCGCTACACGATCACCAACGGGACATCCTGGAGGTCATGTTGGTCATGTTGGCTAACATAATTCACCACACCACATGCGTCACGTGCCCCACAGGTTTTTGAAGAGCCATTTTGAAGCTTATGCAGCGCCACCATCTTGGCGGTCCTGCTTCTTCCACCGCCCGGCTGATCTAAAAACTCGGCAAAGACGTGGACCATCAGAGGACCTGAGGCAGGCTGAATGACGCCTGGTTGCTCAAACAAACCACCTGTAACAACACCCACCTGTCAATCAAAGCGTCCACACTCTTAATCCTGCATAACTTTAAGCCTTAATATAATCTGAACAGGTGAGTTGTATAAAAATTCACCCTCAGTACAGTTGTCATGAATGGGGAAATTAGCTATAGAGACCAAAACTGTTTTTTGTACCAGGCTGTAAACATCTTGTATGTTACATGGTTACAGCCTAAGTAAAGTAAATTTTGTATTATTTTATTTTTGTCATTTAAAAATGATCAGAAACAGAAAGTCCACACTTGGTTTGTGTCAACTCACAGTCTACTGTTGGTAGTGTAGGCATGTATGTGTGTGAGAGAGTAACGCGGTCTTTGTATGCAAATGTACATGTTTTGCATTAGAAAGTGTGTATAATGTGAACATATGCATGTGTGTGTGTGTGTGTGTACATCACATCTGTTCATACACACGGTTGTGTGTGTGTTAGTGTACGTAGGAGTGTGTGTATCAGTGATCTATAATCTGAACTGAGAGCACCTTCCCGTTAAAAGGTATTGATCCAGCCATCCTTCCCTCCACCCTCCGCCCATCTCAGTCTCTCTCTCTCATTAAGTCTATGTCTCTCGCTCTCTCTCTGGGGTGGTCTCGGGTTCTCTGAATCATTACTGTATGGAGACAGAAGGATGGACGGGTGGGGGGAGGACGAGGATCATATGACCCACCAGAGGCGACGGAGTGATGGAGGAAGGACATGGAGAACTGAGGGTTGGGTCATATAACAGAGTAAAAGGGTATAAAGAGCTTGAAGGATAAAAAACAGACAGAGAGGATGGAGAGAGGGGAAAAAAACAAAAAGTTAGAGAGCGTCATAAGAAAGAGGAGAGGGAAGATGTACTAAAGAGGAGAGTGCATGATGGGAAGTGACAGGAGGATGTGGGTGCTGATGGGAGTAATTTAACACTTCAGCTCGACTGGTGGAGGTTCAGGAGGGACCCTGGAGTTGTCCTTCAGCCAGACTCGTGAGGTCAAATACATGATTGAGGTGAAGCATTTAAAGGTTCACTGTCAAACTTCACCTTTAAACGCGTATTTAAGGATAGATTCATGTTATCATAGTATTATTATACTACTATACTAAATATGTGTGAAGTATCTGTCCAACACTGACACAAAGTCATGTTTGCAGTGTTTTCAGGTATTCTTCATGGTATTTTAGAGTTTGAGCCTCACTGATTACTGTACAAAAGCACAACTTTAGAACTTCATTCAGTGATTTTGGTGAAACCTCTTTATTAACTGTCGCTAACTGAATTAGCAACAGAACCTGCCTCAGCTGGACCGAAACCAGCAGCTAATACAGTACCAAGATTGTTACCTGATAGTTTAGCACGTCTGGTACCTACACCGTTAGCTTGTTTAGCCGTGCAGCTGGATTAGGTCCGTTCCCGGGATGCCAGGAGCCAAACCCGGCAAGAAAACCACGTCAGTGATGTATTCTGTAGTCGTCAAAGTGGCCTCCATCAGTCTCGGATGTTGTGTTCAGAGGTAGCTTTAGCCTAACTACATGCTAAGTTACACTACCACAGTGATTTACAGACTTTATGATGGAAAGATTGCTAAGTAGTGAACCGCTAACTGAGCTACCTAAGACAGCTAAAACTAATGATTATTTTCCTAATTACAGATGTTCTTAATTCATTGTTTAGAATGTAAAATATTAAATCATGCCAACATGTTTCTCACAAGCTGACTCGTGTATGAACCTGAAAATATTCACAACAGAAGGAAGCAAGCCAACCGTGTTTCAAATGGAAACCTTGTTATTGTTGAGAGAAACAAAATGTGACCATGAAATGGTGAAAATCAAGCACACACTCTTAAACAAACAGACGTTCACACACGCAGAGAGAGAGACAAAGCAGTGAACCAGGTTTGCAGCTGTCTAATTGAAGGACATGTTTAAGTGTTCATTAAACTGTATTACTCAGCTCAGCCATCACATTGTCATTAACACTTTACCACAGTCTGAATGATTAGATGTGACATGTAATTTTCCCGTCTGTGCGTGTGCTTCGGATCGTAAAAGTATAATCTCTGCCGAGGGGGAACAGTCGAGCTTTCCACCCTCTCCAAATCCTCCTCGCTGTCACTCTGCTGTACCGAAGCTGCCGTCACAAAATTAAAAAATAATTTTTTTCATGCGAGCACACATGTTGCTGCTGTCGTGGCAGCATTGTGACAAACACGTTTTTAATTTCTCATCATGAAAGCAGCACAAACAGAGATCGTAGACGAAAATCTCACATCTCTGAGGTTGTTCCAAACAAACTGCCATTAGAAACTAACAAAACGTTTGAAAGAGGTTGAAGTGGTTTTGTTTAGGGCTGCAAACAATCTGGTAATTATTTTCTCAATTAATCCACATATACTCTCATTCATATACATAATTTAAGTGGAAAATAAACAGAAATGGGCCTAACACTGAGCCTTGGGGAACCCCACAAGTAACTGTGAGTTAAAACTGTTTATTTGATGATGATATATTTCCTCCAGGTCACCCTGTAGTTCCATATCTTTATTATTTCTTCAATAGTAAATCATGGTCAATAATATTAAATGTTTTTTTTTTAAATGGTAGAGTACTCCTACGACATGTCCATTATGTTTGGTTTGTTAGTTTTAACGAGGGATGCCAACTTTTCAAGTTTGGACTGAAAATGAAAGGTAGGCGGCCATTACTCGTCAAACCCCTGGAATGTTTTTCAGTTGAAAAATTTATAATTTTAAAGCATTTATAGATGAATAAACCACATTAATAATATATAAAACATATCTTCAGTTTATGATTACAGCAAAGAAAAGCGAAAATCTGAAAACTGAAAAAGTGGAACCAATGAATGTTTGAAACGATTGAATCGATTATCAAAATAGTTTCCAGGCAGAAGATGTTTGTTTCCACGGCGACCTGACTGTGATGACTGACAGAAGTTGATTCCTAAAATATCTGCATTGATGACTGACGATTTATTTTAGAAGTTAACGTGGAAATCTTCCAGATGTAACAAGTCCAACACAATCTGTGACTCTGTCCTGAACCGTTAAGTTGCTAACTGAAGCCCCAAAACTGTTTCTACATTATTATTTCTATTTTTATTGTAAGTATTTACAGAGGAGCCCCAATTGAGCTTCAGCGTTAGAATTTTTTAACATAAGTTGCAATTTTATTGAGATTTATTTCCACATTTTATTCACTCAGAGTAAATTATCTGTACCAGATTCTCGTATTAGCCGAAAACTTGTTCAACCCTCGTATCGACCCCTTAAAATATGATACAAAACGGACACTGGAAGTCAGAATAGTAAGTTTCAAGCTTTCTGTTGAGTTGTTCACAGTGATGAATGCCATCTCTTGAGGTTTCCGTGATGCTGTTATTGTCCTTGGATTTGAGAGAAATCTAGCAGAGACTCGCTGAACTCTCCTTGACACCTGAACTAAATGTTGAGAATTCATGCGTGGCATTGAGAAATCTGCCTCCAGATCTCACACACCTGCCTCGAGCGGGAAGTTTTCATCTGAGTACATAACGAGCGTGTATAAATACAGCAATCTGTGATCTCGACAGCTTTGTGCACTGATTTGTTGTTGTGACCGGTCGTGTGCTTCACATAGAAAACCACCACATTCATCGTCTTTGATCAAACTCACTGAGACCTGAAAGATAAAGAGACAAAACAGGAGTGTGAAGTGGAAAATTAGAGACTACAGAAGCACCAAATGAGGAAGTCAAATAAATATAACGAGAGAGGAGTGAGTAAGACGCAGTCAGACGATGGATGTGCGTCAAGTGCTTTACGATTATAAAAATAAAATGTCTCTTGGTTGAAGTGGCCACTAAAAGCTTCCACAGCTGAAACACAGCAGTCTGAAATGATCGCAGTAAGAGGAAGGTGACCCAGTGATTTATTTACAGTGTAACACAGAAGAGGAAGAAGTGTTAAAGTGTGAAAGAGGAAGAAGTAAATGTAAAGGTTTGATAATATCAGCTGTAAACAGAGTAACAGAGCTGTGCTGCGTGGAAATGTTGAAATACTTGAACACAGTGTTTGTCTAAGGTCAAAGTGCACGCCGTGAGTGCATTTAGGTCGTTTCCACCTCTGTTTCAGTCCCAAAGTGAACAGCCGAAGGAGAGAAGTGTTCTGTGAGTTTTCTTTTCAGGAAACGAAGAAATGCAGCACAGCAGCAACTCTGACAGCAACAAGCCGAGCGTAGAGACAGCTGGCATTAGTCTGCAGATCATCCAACAGTACAGATGTCTGTTACAGCCAAGTTTACAGCAGCCCTGTCCTTCCCTGAGGGACAGGTATGCAGCACAGACTGTCTAAAACCTGGACGTAGTCTCCGTGACGTCCCCGCAGACTGTCTAAAACCTGGACGTAGTCTCTGTGACGTCCCCGCAGACTGTCTAAAACCTGGACGTAGTCTCTGTGACGTCCCCGCAGACTGTCTAAAACCTGGACGTAGTCTCCGTGACTTCCCCGCAGACTGTCTAAAACCTGGACGTAGTCTCCGTGACTTCCCCGCAGACTGTCTAAAACCTGGACGTAGTCTCCGTGACGTCCCCGCAGACTGTCTAAAACCTGGACGTAGTCTCCGTGACGTCCCCGCAGACTGTCTAAAACCTGGACGTAGTCTCCGTGACGTCCCCGCAGACTGTACCCTCAGTACAGTTGTCATAAACGGGGAAATTAGACATTTTAACATGGGGACTTATGGAGACTGACCTATTTCTGGAGCCAGCCTCAAGTGGACGACAAGAGGAACTGCAGTTTTTGGCACTTGCTGTATCGGCCATGTGGGTTGCCACTTAGTATGTGCTGTTTTGCCTGTGTCTCTGTCTCTGCTGTCCCTCAGTCCTCTTCCTGATCCACACGTCTGTTTCACTGTATATGAGCAAATTCATATAGCTGAGCTGGGCATGAAAACGACTGCTTTAGTTGGAAACCAGCAATGACACCTGTGCAAAACACAGACTCTGAAATGTATTTATGAACAGTTTAGCTCTGTTTTAGGGTCCAGTTCCAGAGACTGATACATGCTGGTTTGACTGGTGGCATAAAGTGCAGTCAAGTTTTAGTCCAAATGTCGAACAACCTGCTGCCTGCTGGTGCTGAGGTGGATGAGGGCGGAGACTCTGTAGTGTGAATTTGGGGGTCGTAAAACCAAAAGAGTTCAGCTAAAAGAGAACTCAGGGACAGTACTTAATAATTCACAGCATGAGCGACTTTTCACATCATTGTAGACATTCAACAAATTGATAAAATTGATTGTTCTGATGATTCTTGGAGGTTTAAGTCGATTAAGTCTGCCATCTTTTGGTGTTTTGTTACACTTCAGTAAATCATTTGGCGCCATGCTCCATCCAAGTTGCTCCTTTATATTTCTTACTTTTTGCTGCTGTTATGATGTGAACGCTCCTGATTACCTTAATCTGGGAATCTGCTGTAATCAGTTTATCTATATGCACGTAAACACACGGGAGAACAAAACAAAACAGATGAGATAAGACGACAAATTGGATGAAGGGATGCTGACGATAAAAGAAGAAGAGGGTTAGAGAGGGAGAGAGGAGGAGCAGAGACACTAAAGGAAAGTTTGAGTATGAAAATGATAAAACTGATGTAAAGATAGTCAGTGTGTTCTCTTTCTGTTTGTCTTATCTTTTATTCAGCATGACATCGTGGAGTATGAGCTATAAAACATCAAGAGGCTGAGCTGTGAGAGAGGAAAGAGGAGGACGAAGCCTTCAGAGCTATTGATCTGAACAAAGACAATCTGCCGTTTCCTTCTGGTGGGTGAAACATGCTGCTGACCTCAGACTAACATCATTAACTTTGACGAGAAACAAGCTGGAAACAAACAGAAAGTGACCGAGACAATAATCTGTTATTAGCAAGGCGGGAGTGGAGTGGATAATTAGGGAGATTCGGTCGTGATAGCGAGTGAGACGCCACTCAAATTAATGTAGTGCTGCCAGAGTGTCAGATCATTAGAGAGGAAACGACAGCGTTTGACTGGAATTAAATTCAAGGGTGAGGCTGGATGGAATCGATGGATTTGGATTCGTCTCAAACGGCAGAACAGGAACAGAAACAAGGTCGACTCTCTGACAAACCCCATCTGCTTTGAATTATGCAACGATTGAACTGAGTGTGATGTAACTAAGTACATTTACCTCAAATGTGTGCTCATGTAGAGCATTTCTATGAATATTTCTATTTCATGCAACTTTCTACATCTACATCATCACCATCAGTAAACAGAGGGACTTACCCGGCTCTCACTGCCCAGACAGAGGCTGTTATTTGGGGGGAAGGTTCATAGAAGAGTCGGTAGGGAGGACTGACCGGGTTGCGGTGACCTTTACACATAAATTTGAAGAATATAAGTTCACAAAGACATGACCTACTACCACATTTCATCATTTAATTACTATAGATAAACAGAGGGACTTACCCGGCTCTCACTGCCCAGACAGAGGCTGTTATATGGGGGGAGGTTCACTGAAGAGTCGGCAGGGAGGACTGATGGAAGTTGTGTTTTTTAAAATAGATAGAGCTGTTTGTGGATTGCGTGACAGTTCTCAGTGAACTGCAGCAACATTCATGAGGTATAGAAGACTAGAAGGTTCATAAACCATCCATGCACAATGTTCATATGACTACAGTCGTGTGGCTTATGGCTAGAAAACTCTGAATACACCTGAACGTGGATGGAGTTGTTCTAAATGTTCGTTCATAACATGTTCGTTCATAACTTTGGTACTTTAGATACTATTGAATGTTTAATTAATGCAGATTGAAAAAGTACCTCAGTATCGACAGCACGAAGGTTTAACAGCATGGTGACACGTGCAGCTGAAACGGGTCCTCACAAACATAGAAGTACAAAAACACTCTCTTTAAGACGCCCAGGTGAAGAGTCTTTCACCTACACACACATGCTAATTCCCCTCTCAGCATTTATTGATTCTTATAGGACAGTGTGTGTTTGTGTGTTGCTGTGTGTTATCATCTACTTTAGCATCTCTAATTTGCTGCCTCACCCTCTTCTCTCTCCTCGCTTCTCTCTCCTGATTGGTTCTCAGTGATTCTGCTGTGGTTGGTCGATATCACACCCTAACTAACTCTGCAGGCAGACAGACAGAAACACTCCTGTCCGCTGCCCAATGGGAGTATATGTACGTCTGTTGTTTTGCAACAGGAAACAAGAAAATCCAGAATAAAAGGTTGATTGCTTGCTGAAGCTAAACTCTACCGGTCCTACCAGTCGATATCAGATCCTTGGACCTGCAGGTTCTGGTTTCTTGGTTTGCTTGTGGCGATGTGCATTGATTAGCCTGAGGTTCCCTGCTGCTTCCTGCGGTGTCAGACCTTAGTGTAAGCGGCGTGTCTCATGAGTATCCGTGGCATGTAATGCTGGAAGCTGAATCCGTTCAGTGTTTCATGCCAGCAGAGCTCTAATTGGATAGTTTCATGTCAAACTGAGGTTTGACACACTCGACATCTGCTCTCACAAAAAAAAAAAAAAAAAAGCAAAACTTTTTCACACTGAAGACAAAGTGTTAAAATTGAATATTGACGACCGAGTCGGGTCCAGAGGAGTTATATTTGTAGCTGTCAGGTATCACAATCATCACTGAGTGAACTGAGACCTGCTCAGGCGCCAGAAAATAACAAACACTTAATGAAAAAGGAGGTTTGAAATGAACTGAATCATAATTAGAAAACTCGCTGCAGAGCTGAGTCATAGTTTGAGAAGCAGACAGTT
>CP136884.1:31213787-31248787 GCA_033000465.1 Sciaenops ocellatus | reverse complement strand
AACATCTCATTAAATAAAAATCAATGTTACAGCATAAAGTTAAAAAAAGTTGAGTCAAGGCTGTAGACACTTAATTCATATAATCGATCATTTACAGAAAAGATTCATATAAGGCTGAAGTGAACAGGTCTGAAATCAAACCAATACTATTAAACAGTCGACTCAAACACTAACGCTGGAGCTCTGCTTTGATGCTTTGTGTTAGGTTAAGACGCTGCGGTGACCAATCAGACGATCAGACGTGTCAAACTGCTTCAGAGTCATGTGACTGAAACACGGACTAAACTATGATACTTGATCTGTGTGTTCTGGTTTGGTTTATTTCATGAAGCAGCTTCGACGTCTGAGTCTGACTCAGTCTGTGCTGCAAAGTAAAGAAGTAGAAGTTTTCTTCGGTTTGACGGACAGAGAGAGATTTGGTCAAAAGACATAGAATTGAATAGTGAATGAAAGCGAGCGAGCGTTACTTTCGAGAGAGCTGGTGAAGTTCTGGCCTTAAATGATCTGTTTCTCTGTGGAGGTTCTGCTTTGCAAGCTGAGCAGTTACAGTTTACAACAGGTCACACTTAGCTTTACAGGAACTGTAATACTAATAATCACACCATGAATCAACTGACTGATTTTAAGAATAACTTGTCGAGATCGATGAACACACGCCATCTCGTAAGTAGACTGACAGGAAGTGACCTCGTTTAACTTGGGTGTTTCTGTGCTGGGGTCGTCTTTAGTTTGTTTACCTGGTTCACATACGACCAAATAAATCCACGTTTTTAATTTCCTGTTGTTTTACTTTGTGACAAAGAATCATAATGATCACAGCTTTTATTCATCTTTCTTTTCATCTCCAAATAATTAGACTTTTCCCAAACTGTGTGAGATGAATTGTGCATGAAGAACAACAACATGCAGTCATAACTCTTCAATACATTCAGACTTCATGTGCATGACACAATAAAAAATAACCAGTGAAAGTGTCTCGAGGACACGCAGACATATTTGATGACAACTTCCCTCATGACAAGGCAAATATGACAAATCCTGAGGCATGACTTGAAACCCGACACCATTATTTATTATTTATGTCCCCTTAACCCCGAATATTAATATTTAAACTTCTGTCATCTTTGCTGAATTATACTTTCATAAACTTTATGTGCAGATGTCATCAGTCTGCGTTAACAAACAGTCCATGTTTTTCTGTGTTTGGAGAAAGTTGACTCGCCTCAGAGTGTTTTTCTGCGTCGAGTCGGCGAGTTTCTCAGAAAAACTTCAAACTGAGTTCAACACGCCGACGGCGAACTTCCTCTGACGGTCTCTCATGTGACTTCAGTGTTGTCGAAACATTTAGCCCCGAGAAACTGTGAACATGAAGGAAACACTGCGCTGATTGTTCAGTGTTCCCTGATCTGCAGTGTCGATTAGCTCAGTCTGTAGAGCGTCCGCCCCGTGTACGAAGGCTCAGCGGCGGGTTCAAATCCGACCTGCGGCTCTTTGCTGCATGTCGTTCCCATCTCTCTCTCTCTCTCTCTCTCTCTCTCCACATTCCTGTCACTCTCCAGCTGTCTCTGTACAATAAAGCTTGAAAAAGGCCAAAAAATATCTTTTAAAAAAAAAAAAAAAAAATGTTCTCTGATCTGTTCTCCATACACCGAGTCCCCCTTTAGCCATTTAGCAAACAAGTGTGTGTGTTTCCTGTGCTTCTATCTTTGTGAGGACAAACTGGCGACCTTTGCCCTCGAGAATGAGGACACTTTCTCACTTCTTCAAGAGGGCTGCTAGGGCTTTGTTTGAGGGTGAAGGTTAACTGGGATAAGGATGGAATTAGAGTTGGGGTTAAGTACATGGGCCACAGTAGATCAGCTGTTTTTCTTTTTACTGGCCAGATTACACGTACAGGTCCAACAGACCTCATTGAGCTGTGGCTGCACTGTAAACTGTGTGCAGGTCGTGGTGATGTTACTGAGACTCGTTCTCGTCCGCAGTTGCAACCAGAGTTGTTTAAGAGGTTTTGTCTCGTCATCAGTTTGATCCAGGTGTGTCTGTAACTTTTACTGATTCATAAGCTGCAGAAAACAAATTTGAAGCTTTATGGACTTTTCAGACCCAACGCAGCAACAGCAGAACTGCACTCTTCACTCTTCTCTGTTTGTGAATATCCTGAAGTGTACGATACAAGTTTACATTTGTACTGCGACCTCAGGAGGAAAGCTCTGATTGGAAGCTGCATGTCAGGTGTGTTTAGCTTGTAGGGAGGAAATATGTGCCGCTGTTATGATAAACATAACTTTTGGTTTGGAAAGATGGACAGATGATGACAATAATGAAATAATGTCTTGCTAGAAATTTTGAAAACTCAGATCAATTACTGCCACATTCACACACGAGAAAGAGGAAGGACGGGAAAGTAATCAAATTACTTTTGAAAAGAGTAATAAAATGCAGTTTTTGAACATCAGGATCAGCTGCTCGAGTAAATGACACCTGGAGTCATTTTATGACACAAACAAAGTGGATTTATGATGAAGATTATCTCAATGAGCCCTAAAATCTATAAAAGATGAAACACACTCAGGTCTGTCATTAGTGTGGGACTAACCACACGCTCTCACAGACAAAAGGCAGTGTTGTGTCGGCTGTAATCACAGTGAGAAGTGAAGCTTTGTAACATTTTTCAGCAGATGGATTTTTAAAAAACTGTCAGTGAGCCAAAATGGCTGAATCTCGTCTTCTCTCTCTCTGTCTCGCTGCATCTTTCATCTCTCTCCGATCTTCACATCCTGCTCCGTCTTTCTTTTAAATCAACTTTACTGTCTTGTTCTGCTTCTCTTTCCTCTTTGTTACACTTTTTATTCCTCTCTCTCTCTCTCTCTCTCTCTCTCTTTTCTCTGCTGAGCTGCCAATTAGTGTGTAAAATGTAAAACCTCAAACAGCCTCACAAGAAGCTGCAGCAGCAGAAATCAAATGGATTTGGGTCATCGGCGCACAGAGCTCGTCTCATATTTTATTGCCTAAACTTTGCATGTGAGGATGTGATGATGAACCGACCTGAGCGGGCTTGAATCCAGGTTTATTATATACAAATAAAAATCTGCTCTGCTCCACTTTCCTCGTACTTAAAGCTTAAAGGGCGTATTGGGGACATCCGGGGTGGGATTAGCTTTTCAAAGGCCAGTGCAGTGTGCGACTTCAACATAAGCCATGCATCGTAAATGAGACCTTTTTTCCTTAAGCTGCCGTTTCCCAACAGCTTGCTGACATTTTGTTCATCTTTGCTCTGCTGGTTTAATTCTGAGGCCTCACCTGGAGAGGAGGTGTGGAGCCTCCGGGTCAGGTTAAAGGAGCAGCGGTACATTATGAGCTCATTTCCTGTCGACGTTTGCACTGTGAAGTGTCTTTCCTGCTTTCTGTCTTCATTTGTCTCGAGTGGGACTGTCTCTTTGTGTCGGACAGTTTATCAATCAAAGAACACACAAAGATTCAGTCCACCTTACATCCCTGGAATATATTTTTATTGGATCTAAATACATACTACACACCTTGAGAGTATTTTTTCAGACAAATCCCTCCTGCACAGATTGTTGTGCCATCAGTGTTGGATTCATTGAACAACCTGCAACTGAAAAACTTGAATTAATAGGAAACCAATATTTCTTCATCGTGACATCGTTTCTTTGTTTTGTTCGTGCACGAACATCATCACAAACATGATCGCAGTTATGTTTTTCTTCTTTCTTCTTCTATTGAAAATGGGAATAATGCAGAACAACAAGATTTCATATTACCATTTTTTACACATGTAGGCCTGAAATCCAGCCACACACAAATGTGGAGAGATGGTGGAGTGATGGGCAGCCATGTATCAGCGCCCTAAGAGCAGTGAGGGGTTCAGCACCTTGCTCAAGGGCAGCAGTGCCCAGAAGCTACTGCCGCCCCATTGAATATAAAATGCAGATTATTAAACCACCACTCAAATAAATATCTCAACAATCGTTGCATCGATTGTCATGAAGATTTGCACAGGCGTCACATAAAGTCTCTGCAGTGCTACCAACAAAGTTTTCACTGATTCATTGAAAAGTCTTGTCATCGTCCCATAATGAGACATTTTTGTCACAACACATGACATTAAAGCGTTCGCTCTGTCTAATCTGATTATCTGAACTGTCTTGTTAAACCCAATAATCGTACATGACGGGTTAAAAAACAGGACTGTTGTGTCCAAAGTCCAACTGACGTGCAGGTAATTTGCCTGAAAAGTAATCTCGCACACCTTTCTGTCTCCACACTTCATTTCACTTCAGTCTGGAGCTTTGAAAAAGAAACTGTCTGCTAAAATGTGTTGTTAGGGCAAACTAAAGGTGCTCCTCTGGTGTCAGCCTCTGTGGGGCAGATGAAGACTTTAACACTGCCTGAAGTCTGACGGGCTTCATTCCCATGGAGGTCCACCGCGTTAAAAAATGTGCTCGCTCATCCGGTGAGGTAATTGTGTTTTTTATGCTCAGTGTAAAGGCTTTACCAGACTGACCTCCCAGCGTAGGTGTTTTTTTTTTCTACATCCGCAGTTCATCAGTCGCTGGAGGAGGTGATGTTGAGAGAAGTCAGTTCACATCTCGCCTTCTGTCCGGCATGAGGGCTGTGTTGGTTCTCCAAATCATAAGTATGAGTCATGTCCTTTGAATGTTTTATGTTTGCTAGAAGGAATGTGCTGCTGTGGAGAGAGAGAGTTTTATCAGCTCCTTGTTGAACTGCCATGTCTGCACTGTAATCTGCTCGTTGACCATCAGACGATACGATATCGGCCTGATGACGGTCTGATTTGACAGAAATGAAGTATTTAAATGTATTTGGAATGTGAAATTGAAATAAATAAATAATAAATAAATAAATAAATAAATAAAATTGAAATGACTGTGAGGGCTGCTGCTTGCATTTATATACAGAATACATGATATATAATCTATACAGCGTTACCTGATGGACAGATAGCTTTAGCCTATTTGCTAAAGTAGCTAACCGCTAATTAACTGCTGCTAGCTGAATCTGCCGTTAGCAAGTAACAGAACCGGGCTCAGCAGCCGGACTGGACCGGGTTCGAGCACTCTGAGACCAAGGCTGCTGTATTCACTGTTAGACTGGACACTGCTGGTTCAGAGGTTCTGTTGCTGTGTTCACTGTTAGACTGGACACTGCTGGTTCAGAGGTTCTGTTACTGTATTCACTGTTAGACTGGACACTGCTGGTTCAGAGGTTCTGTTGCTGTATTCACTGTTAGACTGGACACTGCTGGTTCAGAGGTTCTGTTGCTGTATTCACTGTTAGACTGGACACTGCTGGTTCAGAGGTTCTGTTGCTGTATTCACTGTTAGACTGGACACTGCTGGTTCAGAGGTTCTGTTACTGTATTCACTGTTAGACTGGACACTGCTGGTTCAGAGGTTCTGTTGCTGTATTCACTGTTAGACTGGACACTGCTGGTTCAGAGGGTCTGTTACTGTATTCACTGTTAGACTGGACACTGCTGGTTCAGAGGTTCTGTTACTGTATTCACTGTTAGACTGGACACTGCTGGTTCAGAGGTTCTGTTACTGTATTCACTGTTAGACTGGACACTGCTGGTTCAGAGGTTGATGCTCACTATGCTCACACACTATTGGCTACTGTGAACATCTATGGCCGGCCTCACTGATTACTGTACAAAAGCTCAACTTTAGAACTTTATTCAGTGATTTTGGTGAAACCTCTTGCTAAAGTAGCTAACCAGTAATTAACTGCCACTAACTCAATTAGCAGTGGACCGAAAACCACCAGCTAATACAGTACCAAGGTCGTTTACAGACTTAGCTGATAGTTTATCATCTGATTCCTACCGTTAGCTCGTTTAGCCGTGCAGCTAGATGAGTTTACGGGATGCCAGGAGCCAAACCCGGAAGAGAAACCACTTCGCCTTTAATGATTTAACTTTAATCCATGTCCTCTTCTTCTTCCTTCGTGTTCTCTTGACAGAGAGTTTTTCTGTTGTCCGTTGTGAATCAGTTTGTAGCTTTTTGTATATTAGTGACAGCATCAGTGCATTAAAAAGTTTAAAACTTCAAACAATCAATGAATCAAGTCCAGCTACGAATGACAGCGAGCATAACCAAGAGAAATGAATTAAACATTTTAAAATGTCTCATGATTAATGGGTGTGCAGCCAATCGGGTTAATGGATCCAGTTATCAGCGGTTGTGTCAGGATCTCAGCTGGATAATAACGACTGCTCTGGTTTTGTGGAGCATCTAATTCAATAAAGAGTCCATTACTTCCTGCCTGTTAGTCCCCACAAGCCTCTGCTGCGTCCTCCATGTTTCTCCTCCGTCACATCAGCTACTTTCTTTGTATTTTGGCCGCTTTGTGCTCACTTTTTTTTTTTCCAGTTCAATTAAATTATTGGTGTTAGTGTTAATTAAGAAGCAGGATGAGGTCAAACACAAGGTCAAAAAGCAACTAGTTCTGTGAATGCATTGAACTCCCCGCCCTGATAGACTAATGCTATATCATATAACTGTCCATGATTCGATCTCGGCTATGGACGCTCTCTCCCGTGTTTCCTGTCTATAAAAGACAAAATACAAAATGAAAAAACGAAGTACTGAGATATCAGATGAGAAATAATAGAAAGGAGGAAACGATCACAGGAATAGTGACTGTCTAAAACCTGGACGTAGTCTCCGTGACGTCCCCGCAGACTGTCTAAAACCTGGACGTAGTCTCCGTGACGTCCCCGCAGACTGTCTAAAACCTGGACGTAGTCTCTGTGACGTCCCCGCAGACTGCCTAAAACCTGGACGTAGTCTCCGTGACGTCCCCGCAGACTGTCTAAAACCTGGACGTAGTCTCCGTGATGTCCCCGCAGACTGTCTAAGACCTGGACGTAGTCTCCATGACGTCCCCGCAGACTGTCTAAAACTGTTTTTGGGCACTGCCTGTGTTCAGCCATAGATGTTAGCGCTTGCTTTAGGTGTGTCCGCCCTTCATTAGCATGCACCGTCCTCTGCAGCTGCTTCATGTTTATTTCCCAGAATGCCTTTTGAAAAGCATTCAGTGTGTATAACAGCAATAATCACATAATCAGAGTTTTGCAGTCAGTCTGTGTTTGGCCTCTACTTTAAAGTCGTCTTGTATTTACCTCTTAATATGTCTTGGGGCTGCATTGCTTTTTGGTCCACCGAGGCTGCTGGTGAATAAATTTGTCTATCTTTTCATCTGCTGTGAATTTCTCCCCCTGAGTGTTGAACATCAGTGCTGCTTAGTACAGAGGCTCTTATACTGCCTCCCCGCGGGGTCTGAAGGGCGGGATAGAGGGACGTGAGGTAAAGATACTGTGTGAGTTGAATGGAACATGTGCATGCAGGCGTCCTGAAGACAACTGGAAGTTAGTCATTGTAGTTTGGTGGCTGGTTTGACTCAGTCAGCAGTTGAAGCAGCTGTAGGGGACACAGCTCATTGAGGTTAAAGTGCTTTAAAACAGTTTGCATCAAAACTGAGTCATAACTCTAAATATGAGAACACACACATGAAACGCATCAGCTTAGAAATCATGAAGACGATCCTTCTAACCGCAGTGTTTGCTTCAGATTTCTCACATTTCAAGTCCACATGAAGTCAAATTTTCTGTCCTCTGTCCTCCAGCGTCTGTCCAACACTGACACAAAGTCATGTTTTCAGTATTTTCAGGTATTCTTCTGAGGGCTGCTACTTGCATCTATATACAGAGTATATAATATATAATCTATACAGAGTTACCTGATGGACAGATAGCTTTAGCCTATTTGCTAAAGTAGCTTACCACTAATTAACTGCTGCTAGCTGAATCTGCCATTAGCAAGTAACAGAACCGGGCTCAGCAGCTGGTTTGAGCACTCTGAGACCAACAGGGAATAACGTTACAGTACCGAGGTGATTTACAGACTTTATGATGGAAACATTGATCAGTAGTGAAGCGCTAACTGTGGTTAGCTCGGTCAGCCGTGTAGCTAACTGAACTGACTCAGCCCGGGATGCCAGGAGCCAAACCCGGCAAGAAAACCACCTCGGTAGGCTGCTGTATTCACTGTTAGACTGGACACTGCTGGTTCAGAGGTTCTGTTACTGTATTCACTGTTAGACTGGACACTGCTGGTTCAGAGGTTCTGTTACTGTATTCACTGTTAGACTGGACACTGCTGGTTCAGAGGTTCTGTTACTGTATTCACTGTTAGACTGGACACTGCTGGTTCAGAGGTTCTGTTACTGTATTCACTGTTAGACTGGACACTGCTGGTTCAGAGGTTCTGTTACTGTATTCACTGTTAGACTGGACACTGCTGGTTCAGAGGTTCTGTTACTGTATTCACTGTTAGACTGGACACTGCTGGTTCTGAGGCTGATGCTCACTCGCTCATAGCGGGGTGTAATGCACGCTTTGTATTGGCTACTGTGAACACCAATCAATATCCACGACAAGTCCGTCATTATCTGACTGAAACGCGTAAAAACGAGGAAGTAAACTTCACTCTACTTCCTGTTCATTGGGGGTTTCTTCAGTGTCAAAGTAATATAGTGATAGTGTGTAAGTCCATCATCTATTTTTTCATGTGCACAGAGTAAAAATATCAAAATAAGTAAAAATATATGAAAGCTGATGAATTTTAGTTCATGCCAGAGCAGCTAATTCAATAAATAATCAAAACAATATTGACACTTTCGTAACGTTGTAATGTTTCTTTCTCTGTTTGCACATGTTATTCTCCTGCCTCTTTGTTTCTCCTGTTGTTTGCTTTGTCTCTTTCTATTCATATCTGCCTCGCCCTCCTCTCCTCCTCACTGTAATATGCTTTACGTCTCCCAGCGGCCGTTGGCCCCATAAAGATAGCGGAACAGAGAGATGATATCCATGCGTGCTCAGATGAGAGAAGAGGCTCTTGAGCAAAGGAGCCAATTGAAAGCAACTCTCCGGCAGCACGCAGAGCAAATATGGCTGAATGAGTGCTTGATTTTCATAGAGTGAAGGAGGCTGAGAGAGGGGGGGGGGGACAGATGTTAGCAGCACAAACTCCAGAGAGAGAAAGAACGGCGTGGGCGTGTTGACAAATCACTTATATAATTAGATTTGTTTGACAATGAGAAGGTTCTCAGGGTTCAACAAGAATTCATGTCAGACAGGAAGAAACAAAATCTGTGCAACAAAAATCAACTTGACTGTGAAATCATCATCAAAACATGTTTGATTTACAGCCACAATCCCTGCTGTACATTAGACTAAATAAAAGGTCCAGACTTTGACTTTCCTCAAAGCAACATCCTGTATAAATCAGAGTTTGTCTCCTCCAGTGTCAGAGTGTAATCCCGCTGTGGTAACTATGTTCAGCTGTACTCGAGTATTTGTTCTGATTACATTACTTCTGATCAAAAACTAGCGAGTCGACAACTTTGCTAACAGCCAAACATCAACAAGGTCACCAACAGCAGACATAGCAGCCAGCTAATATTACTGACTAGTCCAACAGCAGTCAGCCCAGCTCGGCGTCTGTCTTTCAGCCTTTTATTTCACCAAGCTCTCACCAACCACTAAAAGTCAGTCCCAGATTTACTCTTGTCCGGCGGCTTCTTGCTCGCTCACTCTCTCCTTTTCTCTTCTTAGCTTCCTCCGTCAGCGTCCTCTTCACTCTCTTCTCCTCTGCCATTATGTCCATAGAAGCTGCTGACTGCTGGGCCTGTAAACCGGAGAAAACCAGAGAAAAGTCAATTTAAAAATCATTTTGTATTTTTATATAAGTTATTATATTAATATTATAATATATATTATATATTTACTTATTTTACCTTTTATACTGATCTATACTACTTGTTTGAACTTGATATTTTTCTGATATTTTAAAACCTCAAAAAAAAAAAAAAAGAGTTTATCTTGAATATTCTGTTGAAATAAATCTTTGATTCATTCCTTGTGAAAATATTCATTGGACGATAATAAGATCTTGATGTTTTGGTCTTGTGACCTTCACACAGACTCACTCTTCATTAATATATGGAGGCAGAATAAATATTGAGCTGTCATGAGATGAGAGAACTCCTCTTCAGCTCGTTCAGCCAAGGCCGGGGCAGTTTGAGGAGATGACATGTTGACCTGGCAGGTCACCACACATCAACACACAAATATCACACACACACACACACACACACACACACACACTGGATCTCTGTGGCGTGTAACTGGATTTCATAAACCAACACGTATTCCCTCTTTATCTCACACACACACACACACACTAAGCCTGGCCTGTAGTAGTCAAGGCTAATTTAAGCAGCGGGCGAGCCCATAAAAACCAGATCCTTGGTTGTCTGCTGCGTTCATGTCTGGCCTCGTGACAACAACCTCTTTCCTGAGCGGTGACTGGCGGCAGCAGGCCAGTGACTGGCTCGAACCTCAGAGGCAAGATCTGACTTCACAACCTCAGGTCAGCAACAATAAGAACCAACCGTGTCATTTTTAACTCCTTCATAGCCGACGGGTAAACAGTTTAACAAACTGAGAGGAGAGCTGGCTCTACAAAAATCTACAATTATTAATACACAGAGTCCAAAATTTACTGCAACAAGTCCTCTGAATTAAACAACAACACCTCACACCTCTGTGGTTAATGTCTGGTTAGGTTAAAGTAGAAGGACGTAGGAAGCATCAACAGCAACTCAAAATGTTTTCCTCAACATTCCTCCTGTTTAAATGTCTGTGGCATCATATTCTGTTATAATAGTATGATACAGTAATAGAATATGATTAATATTCTTTCTTTTGGTTTCCTTTTCCTGCAGTCCTACTGCACATTAACAGAGAGATTATGCCATTATTATTATTTTACGAGAGGAAACTGGTTTGGAGATTAGCTTGACGTAAGAAAGTTGGTCGTTGTATGAATGATGTCACTGCATGAAATTTGTCTGGAACAGCTCACACAAAAACACAGAAAATGACTGTGAGAGACCAACTGAAGCACATGAAGTCATCCTCCTCATACATGTTTGTCTGGTGGCTCGTTCAACACGCTAAGGTACCGGACAAGACGTGTGTTCATGTCTGTTGGTTAGATAAGAAGGCGAGTTTAGCGGGACGGCCGCCACAAGCTACAAGCTGCAGAAAATATGGACGCATCTAATGAATTAAGATGTAATGAACATAAGCTGTAGATGAAACAAAGAACAGCCTTCTGCTAACGTTTAATAAAACAGCTGTTGACGTAAAAGGTCAGGGAAGGTCCAACAGTGCACCTGAGCCAACGAAGCATGAAGCGACTGTGGCTTTCAGGCCTGAGCAGATCATCAACATCATGGAGTGTGTTTGCCTCTTTTTAAAGTCTGCCACTGGAAAAACGAGGTGTAACTGTGGAGGCAGCGGTGGCTTCGTAATGACAGGGGCTGTTGGCTTTACTACACGGAGAACTGACAACACAGTGACTAATGTGGAGATAAATCTAAATATAGTCTGCAGTCAAGGTGAACGTCTGTTTCCCCCCTTTAATTGAGACCCTGCAGATTTGTTCCATTTTCCCAAATTAAATTTTGGTTTCAGGTCTGATTACAGGTCGGAGTTTCTTTTCAAACCACGAGAAAAAAACTGCAGCAAACATGCAGTTAGTCCATCACCACCTCCGTCAGCCGCTGAGAAAGCTGCTTTCTTTCACTCACAAAGAAAAGTCCGTGTTGAATATGAAACGTACAGGAGCTGCACAGACTGTAGAAAGACACATCCTGAGATTTATGTGATGACACACGCCCCTTTTTGAAGTTCAGTGGTTAAACTCTTGAAAAACAAAATAAGATATTAAAAATCTTCATGCAGCTTTTGATAAGCACGGTCCAAAAATCATTCACAGGAGATTTGGTAACAATCAGACCAACAGTTTTATAAGAAATAGACTGTCTAAAACCTGGATGTAGTCTCCGTGACTCACCACAGACTGTCTAAAACCTGGATGTAGTCTCCGTGACTCACCACAGACTGTCTAAAACCTGGACGTAGTCTCCGTGACGTCCCCGCAGACTGTCTAAAACCTGGATGTAGTCTCTGTGACGTCCCCGCAGACTGTCTAAAACCTGGACGTAGTCTCCGTGACGTCCCCGCAGACTGTCTAAAACCTGGACGTAGTCAGAGTCTTGCTGGTTTGTTGGGAAAATGAAACTTTCTCTGTTTTAACAGTAATCAAAGTAAACGTGGCAGATTAGCGACACGCCGGATGAGACACCTGAAACAACAGTGAAAGAAGTCCTCACACCTGTGCTGTGCAGTGTATCGGAGATATGAAAAGTAATTAAAGTTAGTCCTCCAGGATTGTTTGTATTATTATGTATGCTGCATGCTGCGTGTGTATTATTGTATTATGTGCGAGTCCAAACCAGATGTGATCCGACGGGCTGATCTAGCTTTGTGCTTCAGTCCTCAGCAGGTGATATGCATATCCTGTTATGGTATTCAAATATTGCCTGGTAGGCAGAGAATGACATTTGAATAAAGCCTGAGCTCTGACGTCTGCCCGTCTGCTTGCCTGTCTCTGTCTGTCTGTCTGCCTGTCTGCCTGTCTGCGTGCCTGCCTGCCTGCCTGTCTGCCTGCCTGCCTGCCTGTCTGTCTGTCTGTCTGCCTGCCTGCCTGCCTGTCTGTCTGTCTGTCTGTCTGTCTCTCTGCCTGTCTGTCTGTCTGTCTGTCTGCCTGCCTGCCTGCCTGCCTGCCTGTCTGTCTGTCTGTCTGTCTGCCTGTCTGTCTGCCTGCCTGTCTGTCTGTCTGTCTGTCTGCCTGCCTGCCTGCCTGTCTGCCTGCCTGCCTGCCTGTCTGTCTGTCTGTCTGCCTGCCTGCCTGCCTGTCTGTCTGTCTGTCTGTCTGTCTGTCTCTCTGCCTGTCTGTCTGTCTGTCTGTCTGCCTGCCTGCCTGCCTGCCTGCCTGTCTGTCTGTCTGTCTGCCTGCCTGCCTGCCTGCCTGCCTGTCTGTCTGTCTGCCTGTCTGTCTGTCTGTCTGTCTGCCTGCCTGCCTGCCTGCCTGTCTGCCTGCCTGTCTGTCTGTCTGTCTGTCTGTGTTTTCTCACTCAGTGGCCTGAGAGACAGCACAAATGTCAGA
Source organism: Sciaenops ocellatus (assembly GCA_033000465.1). NCBI lineage: Eukaryota > Metazoa > Chordata > Actinopteri > Sciaenidae > Sciaenops > Sciaenops ocellatus. The sequence continues at coordinate 31,235,666 of CP136884.1, read as the reverse complement.
GCAGCTTTATCACATTTTCAAAGGTTGATTTTTCTTCTTCTGTATCTGATTATTTTTGTGTCTCTGTAACTTGATGTGAATTATAAAAGAAGAAAGAAACACATTTATAAAATAATACATAAATACTTTATTTTATTTTAATGTTGCTTTTTTATTTATTTTGTGGTATGGATGTGAATTCGCTGCGAGGCTCGACAGCACAGCCTGAGGCATCTTTCCACTGACTCTGTAATGGTTTCTCATTACGGTGATACGTCTTATAGGTGTCTCTCCGTGAGCGTCGTAATTTCCCTTCACTGCACGTGTACATGTGCGTTTATGTGTTTGTGCATACAGAGTACGACACATAAATACACAACGTGCACATCAAACTTTAAACATAGCCATCGGGATACGGACAAATGACTACATCACTTTACATTGTACATAAGACACTTTATAATAACTTTATTATTATACAGCTGCTATAATGTTAGTATGTTTATATTGTTGTTTCCTATGTCATGGTATTGTCATGTCATTGTTACTGTACACTGTAAAAAAAACAACAACAACAACTTGTTTTTACGGTAAAAAACTGGCAGCTGTGGTTGCCAGAATTTTACCGTGAATAAATACAGTATAACTTTTTCCTTATATTACAGTAAAAGGACATTAGTACTGTTGATTTCACGTTTAAGGTTGGTGTTTTATTCAATATCCAACACAGCCGTATAACTGATGAAATAATTATAATGAAATATTACAGTGTTTTACTGTAAAATTGACAGTCTCTAAAAAACTAAAAACTGTCTAAAGTCTGTAATATAAAATATTTATGTTCTGTATAAATTCCCTTAATGTGTCGTACAAATAAAACACAGTCATGTTTAATGGCATATTTTACAGTCGTCTACAGTCATACTTTGGCTGTTTTTCACTGTAAATTACATTTTTTACAGTGTATATTTATCTTAGCACTTCAGTATATTATTAGGTATGCTGTATTTAATATCCATCCCTACTTTCACAGCTGCATGTTGCTCTATAATTAGGTAACACAACATGAGTTGCACAACAGGAATCCTTGTGAACAGTTTGCTTATATAACATATTGTATATCAGTTTATGGCTTCGTAATGTTTCTATAATTTCTTTGATTTCTTATCATATTTTTTTATTTTTTCAAATGGTTCTTTTGGTCTTTCAGAAATAGATTTGTGGTTTTCTCACCCCTGAACCGATGGTACGCTGTGCACCACATATTGTTTGACACAGCGAAAAAAACATTGAAATAATGTTTATCAGAGCGCAGTGCCATCGCTGCCACATCGTGTCTGTCAATTTTAACTTTTTAACTTAAAGTGATTGAATGATTGACGAAGTTATCTCATGACAGTTTCCATATGGAGCAGCTTTAGATCGTACTCTGTATATTACAGAGACCCAACAATTCCCACCATGAGCAAACACCTGCTGACAGTGGAAAGGAAAAACTCCCTTTAAGAGGCAGAACCCTCGAGCAGAACCCGGGTCATGCTGGACGGACATCTGCAGAGATCGGTTCAGTTTAAAGAGACAAAGATGCACAGCAACAATAATAATAATGAAACTATATTTCTTACAGGAATATGACTAATTGAGGTAATAGTAATGCGTAGCCGCAATCAAGATGAGAAGAGACAAGTTATCGTAAACAGAAGTGATAAAGTTAATGCTCTGATATAAAAATATGTTTAATAATAAATCTCTGACTTCATGTACGTCATAATAACTGATAAGTACATGTACTGCCATTCATTCAGTGTGTGTGTCTCTTGTGTGTTCTTGTCTTCATGCCTATCAGGGGACTGTGTTGTTCTCCGGGGACGTTGCCCGGTTGTTTCAGTGAATGCCGTCACTCGCCTTGGCTTCATTGTCGTGGAGTTGCTGCAGACATTTTTTTTAAAAGCAACTCAAACTGTCACTGTGGCTGCTCTGTTGAATTTTAAAACATATTGTTCCTCTTTAACGGCCATGTGACTGAAAATTCCTGAACGATACGTGTCAGCAGCATCATTTGCTTTCCCTTCCCCCTGACCTGAATCCCTCCCCTCTTCTCCTGCAATCATAGCCAACATTAACAGAGAGATTATGCCATTTCTCTCACAGTCACATGAACGCCACGCCGCTCTATCCAGCTCACAATTACAGGGTAGAATAAATGTATGCACGCTCACGGTTGTGTTGGGTCTGCGATTTATGACTAAACCTTGCAGCCTGCCGCGAGGCTTGGTAATATGACACAGAGGGCCGGGGAGAACCTCGTATCTGCCCGTCTGAAAGCAATGAAAGGAAACGGCGTCGATCTCAGTCGAGCGGCGAGGCTCGTTCGCGCTCGCTCGGAGGATTTAGATCGGCTTTTATGGTCGGAGGGTCGCGTCACGTCCAGGATTATTTAAACGTCTGATCAGAGTTTGCATGGAGCTCAGAAACAAATCAGCTTTGTGCAAACTTCACTGCTTCTTTCTCTGTGACTGTAACACAGATAAAAGCTACAAATGTCTCATATTTGGTATCAAATTAAAGAGGAAGTTGTGACTTTTAAAATGAAAACAACTTGTGATTGACAGTTTGTTTCTGTTTTTGAGGTGGAGCTGTTCGTTGACTCCACCGTCACGTGTATGTCTATCCTTTTATACGCTCATGTCTGAGCTACATTTGTGACTGTGTGTAAGCCAGACAGAGGCAGCCTTATTCTGAGTGTGTGTGTGTGTGTGTGTGTGTGTGTGTGTGTGTGTGTAAGCCTAGCTGTGTGTGTGTGAGTGAGTGTGTGTGAGAGGTTTTGGCAGTCCGGTCTGTGTTTGCAGGCAGCACATGTTTTCCGCTCTATTTGTGTCTGTGTGCTCCCATAATGCATTGTGCCTCTGGTTATGCGTGTGCAGTGTGTTTATGTGTGTGTGTGTGTGTGTGCGTGTGTGTGTGTGTGTGTGTGTGTGTGTGTGCGTCTGGTCAGCGATGCCTAAATATGACAAGGTCAGTCCTGTCATTTACCTGCCACACACACACACAAAGACTGATGCAAAGTAGTGTGTTGAAAAGCATTTAGACACACACACATCTACAGTCCACTTACCTGTACTGAAGCAGATACTTAAAAGGGTGACAGGTCTCTCTCTCTCACACACACACACACACACACACACACACACACACACACACGGCATGTAAATGTTAAACACACTATGGAAATAACTTCACCTCAGAATGGAGCACTGGTTTGCAGGACGTCCGTCCCTCTCAAAGGAAACGTGATTTGACAGATCCAAACCTGTCCACAGCCCTGTGTGCTTCAGACGGCCTATGTAAATTCAAACAGACACAGAAAAACACAGGTGTGTGTACGGCTCCCTGAGAGGACAAAAACGTACCATCACATACAAGAGACAAGAGGCGCCTTTTTAGGATTTTTATTAACAAACTTGACGAGCAGTCAGGTGATTATCTCGAGTGTTAAAGGACCAGTATGGAGGATTAATTCAATTCAATTTTATTTATATAGCGCCATATCATAACTTTATTTAGCTTGTGACACTTTTCATACGGAGCAGGTCAGATGTACTCTTTATAATATTATTCACAGAGACCAACAGTTCTTATAGAGAATTACTGGAGCAGCCTGATAACAAAGAGTTACAATAGTCCAGCCTAGAAGTAACAAATGCATGGACTAGTTTTTCTGCATCCGCTTGAGATACGATGCGTCTGATTTAGGCGGTGTTACGTAAGTGGAAGAAAGCAGTCCTCGAAATTTGTTTTATGTGACATTAAAGGACAAATCCTGATCAAAAACAAATCCAAGATTCTTTACGGTGGAGCTGGAGGCCAGGGTGATCCCGTCTAAAGTAACTAAGTCTCTAGAAAGAGAGTTTCTGAGGTTCTTGGGTCCAATTACAAGAACTTCAGTTTTGTCTGAATTTAACATCAGAAAATTGTAGGTCATCCAACTTTTTATATCCTTAAGGCATGCTTGGAGTTTAGTTAACTGATTGGTTTCATCAGGCTTGATCGATAAATATAATTGGGTGTCATCAGCATAACAATGAAAATTAATGGAGTGATTCCTAATAATGTTCCCTAGAGGAAGCATATATAAACTGAATAGAAGTGGTCCTAGCACAGAACCTTGTGGAACTCCATGACAAACTTTGGTATGCATGGAGGATTCATCATTGACATGAACAAACTGAGATCGATCTAAAAAATACGATTTAAACCAGCTTAGGGCGGTTCCTTTGATGCCAATTTGATGTTCCAGTCTCTGTAAAAGAATTTGATGGTCAATGGTGTCAAATGCGGCACTAAGATCTAACAGGACAAGTACAGAGATGAGTCCTTTGTCTGATGCCATTAGGAGGTCATTTGTAACTTTGACTAGTGCGGTCTCTGTGCTATGATGCACTCTAAATCCTGACTGAAAATCCTCAAATAAACTGTTCTCATGGAGAAAGTCACACAGCTGATTGGCTACAGCTTTCTCAAGTATCTTAGAGAGAAAGGGAAGGTTTGATATCGGTCTGTAATTGGCTAAAACCTCTGGATCTAGAGTGGGCTTTTTAAGAAGAGGTTTAATTACAGCTACTTTAAAAGACTGTGGTACATATCCTGATTTTAGTGGCATCTAGTGGTGTAGTTGCTGATTGCACCTCACCAGCTCCTGGCTAACATTAAGGCCATCATGTCCATAGAGGCATCTGAGTCCGGTTACATTGCCCGTTCACTCAGCTCCGGTTCTGGCACGACACCGGCTCCGCTCCCCAGCATTACCCCTCTTGTTCTTGTTCTTGTTGTTGTTCTTCTTCCCGGTGGTCCAAACCTCCTGTGGTACAAACACTAACACTCCCCCGGTGCTCTGAGCTCACAGTCCGGCTAACAAACTGAGCTAACATTAGCTAACAGCAGCTAACAAACTGAGCTAACATGAGCTAACAGCAGCTAACAAACTGAGCTAACATGAGCTAACAGCAGCTACAGCTGTCAGCAGTTTACTTCACTGTCCATCAGGAAACTCTGTAAATCACAGAGAGTTGAGGCGGAGCAGCCGGAGGACATCAGAGGGAAAACCAGAAAACATTTTCTCCATAAAATATGATCCAGTTTCACCAAAATCAGTGAAATAGTTGGTGGTGTGTGACTTAGTGCCGTAAAGCGTTACGTACTTCTCCCGACCCGGAGCCCAAAGTTACATAGTGTGAGAACAGACGTACGAATGACTGAGACACCATTCACCTGATCACAGGTCAGTGTAGATCAACAGGAGGTAACAGACGTCAGTTTATCAGAGGAAAGTTTTTTTAATGATTGTGAATCATATGTGAGACCATAAATCACCAGTTATGTGCCGCACTATTATAACTCATAGATTTAATGGCCAAAGTTGCAACAAACCTTTTAATTAAGACACTTTTCTTTCAGCCTTTTTAGTGAATTGGTCCTCGGCTCCTTCCAGTTTCACTGCTGATGTGATTTAAAGCTCCAGTTTGAGCCAGAAGTGAATCATGAATACTGAATGCACTGAATGATGGGGAACTTTATCTTTCTGCTGTCAGCTGTCTCCACATCTCTTTTCTATTTTTAAGCTTTGTGTTACCATCCCAACATTTTGGCTTTCCATCTTTGGCGTTAGCATCATGGCTTCACCTTCTATTACAGTGTTAGCCGTAGCATCCTAGCATTAGCCCGTCCTCTGTAATTACAGTGATTACTAACAGCGCCGACAGGATGGCAGAGTGACCTCCCTCTCTATCTGTTCCTGCTCTGTGTCTCTCGCCCACTCTCTCTCTGATCTTCTGTATGTTAAACAGAGTTCTCTCTCTCTCTCTCTCTCTCTCTCTCTCTCTCTCTCTCTCTCTCTCTCTGTCTCTCGCCCTTCCTCTTCCTCTTGCTAGATTCTGTTGTCTTTAAATAGAGTCTGGTGTCACCCTCACACACACACACACACACACACACACACACACACACATAGATAGGCAGTGATGTCACTCTCTCTCTCTCCCTATCCCGCCATCACATACCATGACATCATCGGCTGATGTAGTTAGACACACACACATATTCGCACATGCACAAATGCACACACACTCCAGATCTGGTGTGTGTCTCCTCCAGGTTCAGAGTGTAATCCCGCTGTGGTAACTATGTTCAGCTGTACTTGAGTATTTGTTCTGATTACATTACTTCTGATCAAAAACTAGCGAGTCGACAACTTTGCTAACAGCCAAACATCAACAAGGTCACCAACAGCAGACATAGCAGCCAGCTAATATTACTGACTAGTCCAACAGCAGTCAGCCCAGCTCGGCGTCTGTCTTTCAGCCTTTTATTTCACCAAGCTCTCACCAACCACTAAAAGTCAGTCCCAGATTTACTCTTGTCCCTCTTCACTCTCTTCTCCTCTGCCATTATGTCCATAGAAGCTGCTGACTGCTGGGCCTGTAAACCTCTTCTTCATCTTCTTCTTCTTCTTCTTCTTCTTCTTCTTCCCAGTGCTCTGATCTCACAGTCCGGGCAGCTCGGCTAACAAACTGAGCTAACAGCAGCTAACAAATGGAACCAGCATTAGTCAACAGAAGCTAACAAACAGGGCTAACATTAGCTACTGGTTGCCAACAAACTGAGCTAACATGAGCTAACAGCAGCTAACAAAGGGATCTTAACATTAGCTAACAGCAGCGAACAAACTGAGCTAACATTAGCTAATAGCAGCTAACAAACTGAGCTAACATTACCTAACAGCAGCTACAGTTGGCAGCAGTTTACTGTTTAATGTTGGTTTTTGATGCCCTGGGACTAAAATCACTAAAAACACTAAAACCTCCCAGCGGGGTCTCGGAGACTTTAACTCTACACGCATGTTGTCCTTAACATGTCTGCTGACCGTTAACCGGTGACATGATTTAAATCAGCCGGCTGCCGTTTTAATCCAATCAGCTTTAAGGAATGAGTTGTTGGCTCAGCGTTTAATCCAATCAGTTTTTAGAAATGAGTTGTTGCCAGCCAGAATCAATCAGACCGGCCCACCTGGTAATCAAATCCAATACAATGATTTACCGTATGCTCGTGAAATATATTCAGCCTGTGTTCTGCCTCCCTGTTTGGATCTCTTCCTCCCTCTCTCGCTCTCTGTTCCTTCATGTTCATATTTTCTCTTTGTTTCCTGCCTCTTGATCTCTCTCCTCCTCTGTTCCTCTGTTTTGTATTCATAAACATGCAGACTTCCTCTTTCTCTCTGGTTACTTTTCTTCTTTCTGGATGGTTTTTCTTGGGAGACACTGATGTTTAAGACACTGATATTAAAGGCTGCTTTGGCTGATGAGTCTGGTGTGAAACTGGTAAGAAAACATGTCGTGATATCAGTCCTGGATTTTGCCCACGAGTATGAACTGCTAGAATAACTGTTATGTCCTGAAGCAGTCGTGTGATGATACCCAGCAAGGAGTGAGTGCACCTGAGGAGTAAAACATGATGTGAGATCGGAACCAAAAAATGTGCCTATTCATAGTTGTTCACTTCAAATTAGCACCCTTTAGATACTCCTCTATGGCAATTTATGCACGTGCAATATGTGGCGACATTTTATGAGCTTTATGAACAAAAGAAACATAATTAGGGTTAAATTAATTTGAAAAACTTTGGACACACCGTCACATTCAATCAGTTTCCTTCAAAAACCATTAAACGGCACGATGAAACACATATGTAATCAGAAATCTGTACTTTAGGCTGATCAGTGAAACCTTTGCCGTGTCTTTGTGTGCTGCAGAGAAGATGAACAGATCGTATCTGCATGTGTGGTTCCCACTGTGAAGCATGGAGGGAGGAGGAGGTGTGATGGTGACACTGTTGGTGATTTATTCGAAATTTAAGGCAAACTTGACCCGCATGGGGACCGTAGTATTCTGCAGATGCATGTCATCCCATCTGGACCCCAAAGGCTCGTCACAGAACCCGGCTGGTCCCATGAGGAGTCTGATGACGCCCATAGGCCGAACCATGTTGGTCTGACAGCGAGGTTTATTCTTTGTTTGATACGTGTTGCAGCAGTTTTGGCTCTTCTCTTGGCTCTGCTCAGCTACAGCACAGTGTGCAGATCTTTTATCTGAATTTAGCCTTCAGACACTAATTAAAACACCAGTTTATTGTTGATTGTTTACTGTTGCCATGGCGCCGTGTAGTTGGCTTGCAGGTACAGTAGTTCGTTCTTTTTTGTGCAAACATGGACTTGAACTATGGAGATCAGTGATTTGTCTTTTTTCCGTCATACTTCATGATACATCGGTGACCCGTTCAAATAAAGGCACAGCTCTCTTGTTCACACTCAAGAACAGAGCAGCGTTAGCATACTTGGACAGCTGAAGACAGACAGGACGCCACTAATTATTTATTTATTTATATATTTATGAGTATTTTCTTATCCACCTTGTATATTATGAGCTGCTGTAACAAGTGAATTCCCCCAGTGTGTGATCAATAAAGTCGATCTGATCTTAATGGTCTAAAAACCCCTCAAAAAAACTCATAGCCCTAAACGTGAATCATTTTCTTTGTTTTATTTTAGAGATGAGTCCCCATAATGTGGTGTGTGTATTGTGGTCCCCACATTGTCAGTAAAACAGGAATAACACATATACCCCCCACACACACACACACGCTCTCAGTGCTGACCTCATGCATGGCTGATTCATGGTTTATTCCCCTGAGACCGTTTCTACAAGGACAGGTCCATCGGGATGTTGTGTGTGTGTGTGTGTGTGTGTGTGTGTGTTTTATCATATATAACTCAAAGGGGGGGTGGGTACGGCAGGTTTTTAACCCCGTGCTGCTGCAGCATCTGAAAGAGTTTCAATAATTCATATGTTCTGTATTTGCATCTCTCTCTCACACACACTCACAGAGTGTAAAGAAAAAAACAAGTAAATGCATCCTTTCAAATACATGCAACCAAGAACACACTCCAATGCACACAAATACACAGGCGGTCCACGCACACACACACAGATACACAAACACTTGACCAGAACCAATGAAATCATCTGAAAACCAACGTTTCAAACACTTCCCAGGTGTCCTGTCACTCCTCCTGTCTTCCTCCTCCACCCAACTCTGTCATCACTTCTCAGGTGGTCTCTCTCTGAAGTTAAATCAGCCTCCCTGTGTGTGTGTGTGTGTGTGTGTATGTGTGTGTGTGTGTGTGTGTGTTTCTGTATGCGTGACGTTGTCATGAGACGATGCACGTCTAGCGTGCCAGACAGCCTGCATCGTGTTTGTGACCTACTTTGGGTTCAGAGAGTGTATTTTTTATGAGACTGTGAGATGCCGACGCTCACAGCACAAATGGAAATGCATACGTACACACACACACACACACACACACACACACACGTGCAGAAACACACATTTACAACGACACACACACACACAGATGTTTTCATATGAAGCTGCACACATTTTTTATTTATTCATCTGCATACCTTGTGTCACTAAGGATGCTCGTTGGCATAGAGACAGATGCCTGAGAGTCTTCTCCTGACAGCAAATAAAAAACACACAGATGCTCAAAGTAATCACACTACAAGATGTACATGTAATCATGCTACGTAGATGTATGCATACACATTAGAAGCACATGTTTAGTATGCAGGAACGTTCGCTCTTTTGCTGTTTTTGGGGGCTTTTGGGGGTAAAAGGAAATGCTTAAGTATCATCACGCTTGAGTGGCACTTCCATGGCCAAAAGCTTATTTAATTCAGCCGCCTAAAGCTTTTTAAACAGAGTTCCCAATTAATTTTTAAATTACCGCGCTGACTTGTTGACTAGCTTCTGACACTTGAGAAATTATGTTAATTTCCACACCTCTTATTGCGCCGGAGTCGACTCGCTCCCGCTGCTCAGGATGTTGAATCAATGAAATGCCTTGTACGCCTCGTGGCTATAAAGCCAAACACGCCGCTGGTTTACAATGAAGACGATTTCTAGCTGCAAAACACACACACACACACACACACACACACACACACACACACACACACAGCCGGCTCTGTGCTTTGGCAACACTTAAGTATGCACACCCACGAGTGCAGATGAGCACACACACCAGTGTTTATTACTGTTCTTGTGGTCACAGCTGCAGGTCTAAAACAAACCTAAACAGACAGTATAATCATAATCTTAATCTTAAGGCTGAAAATGAGGATCAGCTGAGATTTACTGAAATCAGGTAAACAATGTGAACATGAACAGGGTTCACAATCCAGCATATAAACTGAATTATTCTCAACACCTATTGAACCACGTGTGTTCTTTTTTGGGGGTGTCTGTCCTCAAAAAAACATATTTAACGTTGTTTTATCAGTTTGATTCTTTTTAAGTTTCATAAATTTAGGAGCATTATATTCTTAAAAAAACAAGACGTAACAGCATCCTCCGTCAGCGTCCTCTTCACTCTCTTCTCCTCTGCCATTATGTCCATAGAAGCTGCTGACTGCTGGGCCTGTAAACCTGTACCTGTGGTACAAACACTAACACTGCCCCGGCTAACATACTGCGCTAACATTAGCTAACGGCAGCTATAGTTGGTACCTGGAACACAAAGTAATATAGTGTGAGAAGAGACGTACAGGGTGGAAATCGTGTGATTAAAGTCAGTGTAGTATCGAAATGATTTCAAATCTTTAATGGTAGATAAATCACAGTGTAGCCTGAATAATGTCTTTGAGTCAGACAGTGTTGTAGTCGTGTTGCTGCATCTGAAGTCACTTCCGCGCTGCCTTCTTGTCCTGCTGCGTTTTGTCCTATTTTTGTGGTTTCTGAATTTGTATCTGCTGACTTTTTTAAATCAACTCTTAGTGAGTTTAAACGTCTCGTATCGTGTCTGTTGAGGCTCTGCAAATATAAAAAATCATTTAAAGTCCATAACTGAAATAATGTATCATGTATTGTCTTTTTCTTCTCCACAGAGTTGACACAGGATTAATCCCCACCCTGACACCAGCTCCTCGTACCATCCCACCGTCCACCCCCAAACCCGACCTCCCCTCACCCCCTCTCGCAGCTCCAGGGCTCTCCAAGGGTTTCTCGCCGGGTTCTCCAAAGGGTTTCTCTGCGGTGTTCTGGAAAGCTCCATACGCCTCGGTGGCCTCGGACCTTCATGCGTCTCCCAGCGGCAGAGTCCACCCACACCTCCACCCACCACACCACCACCACCACCACCACTACCATGAGCTGTGAACAGGAGTTTGGAGACGGGGCCATGGGAGTCACGCTCACACTGCGCCTCCTCATGCACGGCAAGGTGAGAGATACTCACAGTATATATACGACTGATCTGACAACAGCTCACACAGGAAGACCCAAACCAAAAATTCTGTTTTTGGGCCTCTCTGAGCACCGCTACCATAAAAATCATCACATCAAAGTCCAACTCACAGCTAACAGTGAGATTTCTGCAGATTACAGACTTCTCTTCTTAATGACATCCACTCTCATATGAAAAAAAAACATGTTTCTGTTTTCCACTGGGGTTTTTTTTGTTTTGCTGTAAGTTTTTAAAAATTTTAGCCATGACATTTTTTTTATATTTTTGTATTTTACAATGAAAATCAAATAATTTTCTTTCCGTTTCTGTAAAGAGAACATCTCAAAGATAAACTGACTCTGCTGCTTTACGAGTTAACTAAATGATAAAAAGATTTTTTTCTTTTTGTCAAGTTTCAGAGGGAAAAAGAATAAAATGTGGACAGCTTTGACGTTTTTTTGGGGGGCTGTAATTCACTTGAGGTGACGTCAAAATGCTGCTTTTATTTCTAAAGGAGAGTTTCTGATTGGCTGTGTGTCCAACAGTAACGTCTTCTGTTTGTGTTTTCTCCACAGGAAGTAGGAAGCATCATCGGCAAGGTGAGTTTTTACCTTTTTATGTCACATAGTCTCATATCAGAACAAATTAAAGCACGGTGCAAATGATTGCATGTTTTAGTCATTAAATAGACAGAATAATATTTTTGTGGCATTAGAAAATGGTTCCATGAGCAATCATTGCACAGCTACGCTGACTTGAGTAAATCCTCCCCATCTTTGCACCTCCCCCATTTTCAGACTATGGTTTTCTGAAATTGGCATGCCGCTCAAGATAACGTGCAGTGTAATCCTACAACGATATAAAGTTGCCATGAAATATGCATTAATAGTGTGTAAAGTTTCCAGTCAGGCCATGTCATTCCAATCTCTACTTACTGAAAAGGAGCTGCTCTCCAGGGATGCGAGTCAATTTAACTGTGGACGTGTTAAATAAACCCCTGCAGGATTTTTTTTCCAAATATATCACAGCCAAGTGAAGTGTGATAATGACCACTGCCCTCGCAGCACATTCACTAACCCGTGATTAGGGCTGATTTCCGTCAGCGTATATTTAGATTCCCCCCCCCCCCGTCCTCATCGCTTACACAGTGTGGTCTATTAGCTTTCAGTCTCTGGCATAAAGATGGCATGAACATTACATCACTGTGTTACAGTTCGAGTTGGGTCGTGTCAGTCCAGAGCTGCTCTCCGGGGTTTTCTTCGAGTATTAACCAAGGCTGCCGGGCAGCGGAGCAGAACTGATGCTCCTATCTGACTTAAACAGGCTCAGGTGATCCGGACAGGTGTTAAAATGAGATAATATTATGCAGCTCAGTCCAAATTTAATATGAGAAACAAACATATTTTCATTTTGGATGTTTATTTAACACTTCTTCCTGTGCACACGTCACATTGGCGGCGTTCGTCTCAGGTACCTGTTAGCAGCGAATGAGAGGCTCCTCCGGTGAAGCTGCTCGAGGGCTTCCCGCTGGCTGTTGATTAGTAGGCGGAAAGCATCGCTGTTTCATTTTCCTCACCTGCAGCTCTCCGGTTGCTCCTGCAGACTTCCTGTCATCGTATGCTTCTCCTACAATAATATCAATATGTTTGTTTGTCCCCACTGAAAACACTTTAAAAAAACGTACAAGAAGCTGAAGGTGATTTCTTCAAACGTTTCCTGGAAAGAAGCATGTCGTCTGCGTTTTCACACTTAGACTTCCAGCTGATTAACAACCAAGGCAACTTTTTAAACTTTGCAAAGTGATGTGACTACATGACTTTTATTTAAATGTGTGCAGATTTTATTCTGACATTGTTATTTTATTCAAAGTATTTCTACCTCGCCTGAACAGAGCAAGTTACAGATGATCTATTAGTTCAGTATATCTACATTTCCTGCTGCAGAATAGAATAGAATAGAATAGAATAGAATAGAAGATGTTTATTGTCATTATGCAGTGCATAACAAAATTTAAGTGCCATCTTCAGTATAAAATGTAGAATTTTAAAAGCAGCTTTAAAAAACAGAGAAAACGGATAAAACATGGAAAAATGAAAAACAGCGCTCACATCCACATACATACAGTATATACAGAGCACCAGTCCATGAGTTATTTCATGTAGTTGTTTCCTTATAGTTATTTTTATTGTCCTGCATCGCCTGCCTGAGGGTAACTGTTCGAATAGGATGGCCGGGGTGGGATGGGTCCTTGATGATCTTCTGGGCTCTTTTGTCTTCGAATACGTTGAAGATCAGCTGCAGCTTCTGTTCAATGTCGACTAAATTTAAACTACGTGACCCCTGTGGAGTTTCATCCTGAGCAACAACATGTCCGGTTATTTAAAATGTCACTACCAATATTTACAACAAAAGAGACCCTGAAATGTAATCGTTCTATACTGACATCTTTTAACAGATTTCTTAAAGTGGAGCAAACAAAGCAAAAAGAAGAATGAGTTTCAATGATGGAGGAGTTTGTGTTTTAATATCACAAATCATGTCTGAAGGAAACTCTATGGAGAGGGACCGACAGACATGAAATAAATGTTTTGTCTGCAGAATAGAACAAAAAAATCACAGGCACAGCGAGCTAAACTGTTTTGTAACAGTTTTCTGTAAAATTATTTTAATCAATAGTTTTTCTATAATCAAATTGCAGGAAACTTTAAAGAAACTGACAGTCCGTACTCAGCTGTAACCAAACTTTAACAGGACAATCACAATGAGTCTCTGAGCTTTGGCTCTTGCAGCTTGTTGGTGGTCTTATATAATGACGTCTTCCTTCTTCAGTGATGTAAAAAGTCTGAACTCAGAGCAAACATCTTTTGTTCAGAGATTCATGCAGCAGCTCTGTCACTCCGCTCTGCCCGTCCTCCCCACAAAACATTCAAATAGCTGCTCGTTACTCACATTTTTTTTACTCAGATTTGGATATTTGCAACTCGTGCGAATGATGCAAGAAGGTGAAACTTGCACCCGCCAATTTGTGTCAGTCGCAGCGTGATTGGACGTTAATTTGTGTCTGTTTGTGTCTTTGCATTGATTTAGTTTCAAATGCAAACATTTGATTGGCTTTCTGTGTGAACTCACCTTTAGTTCTACATTTAAAACTGATTGTTTTCTTTTATTTTGACATTAATCTTTATTCCTCACTTCAGTGACTTCAGTTAAAACACTTCTTGATGATTCTTTCTGCAGGAAAAAAAACAGCTGTGTGTGTTTTGTGTCTTTCCACAGAAAGGGGAGACGGTGAAGAGAATACGAGAAGAGGTAAGACTCCGCCGCTCACCCCCATTCTGCATATTCTCCCATCTCTGTCGCCCTCTCATCTCCTATTAATCCATGATAACCCCTCGAATGCAGCTCACAAACAGAAAGCAGCGCAGCTAGAACTGTGACAAACGGGAAACATGAGCAGCGTTTAATCTTTGTGCACAGTAGCTGCAGGAAAATTTGACTGTGACCAACATTATATATTCTGTTAGAGTCTTTACCGCAGATTTATTTCAACAAGTAGAGTAGAAACGTGTCGCCCTGCATGTAGATTTCTGTCAGATCCACCCCTTTTTAGAATGCAAGTTAAATATCCGTGTGTGTTTTTGTATTTTTGGCTGCCTGCTGTGATGTTAGCACGTTAGCCACGTCGACGCTCACATCTTTAGCTGCCTTCGCCGTCAGCAGCCTGTAAAACAGGAGCTCGACTTGGAGCTGTAAGAGTTTCAGCTTCCCTCTGGAATATCTGTCCTCTCTGCGTTCCCGTCGTTTCAAGGAGATGCAAATAGAGAGAAAGACAAAAAAAAGTGAGACAGAGGCCGGAGGGACAAGAAGAGAGTGAGAAGGAAGAGGAGGACAGAAACAAGAGGGCTTTTAAATGACAGCATTACTCACGATGCACACTCTGAACCAAAAATGCTTCTTTGGAGTGACGCCACAGAAGAAAGAACCTTTTATCACGAGGTTCTTTAACAAACGAAGAAGAACCATCAGTCATGGAACTTGAGGTCGGGGTCACAGGTTCTTGTTCTCGTTTTAAATCAAATGATTCTGTTGAAGAACATGAACAGTCGTCGTCTGTTCCTTGACGTTCCTCGACCTGTGCTCAAAGAACACGAGCTCGTCATAAATTCATGGTTCTTGATATTTGATTTGTTTCCACAATCAGCCAATGAGCCCAAACTATTGAGAGATGTGCTTTTAGATTTCACTCCGAGCTGCAGCCATCAGTTGACGAGTTGATGGACGGAAAATGAATCGATAATTACTTGATTAATTGATCATTGAAGTCAGTTTGAAGCAGAAATGTCAGAATGTTTTGTACTTTTCCTTTTATAAAAACATTTAATGTTCTGGACTGTTTGTCAGACAGAACAACAGATTTCATTTCACGTCATGTCAACTTGAGATTTGAGACATTTGTTTTATAGATGAAAATATTTCATGCTTCATTGAGAAAATAATCCGTAGATTAATCAATAATGAAAATAATCATGAGCTTATTGTTACTTACCAGAACCTTCAGTCCTTTACACGAAGTCTGCAAAGAACCATCCCCGAAATATAGAAGCTCGTCAGCTGCTCGTGGATTCTTTTAGAAACTTTGTGGAACTTTTTCCTCAACGAAAGTTTTACTACAAACAAAATGAAAAACTTTTATAAATAGTTTTAGAACATAAATAATAATATGAGAGACAGATGGACAGAATTGCAGAATGAATTACTGTTTTAATTTAATTCTTTTTTCCTTTACTACCTTCTTGTGCTAAACATCTCCATTCAACTCGCTTACTGCAGCTAAATGAATACTTAAACATGCGGATCTATAACTTCAAATGTTCTGCGGTCGTCTCTCTGAAGACAGAGCACGGGCTGGCTCATCAGTGTTAATGTATGCAACACCTGACGTGAATACCAGAGAGAGTTTTCTGTATGTTTGAAGAGAGCGCAGAGATGGGGAGGGTTTCCCAAGGGAGCCTTAATGTGAAGACATTATTCTTGTCCAAACATAAAGATGAAGACAGGAAGTCAGAGTGTCGTAGAGAAATGTATCAGTTGAAAAGAGTGTGTGCATTTAAAGCTGCCTCTTATCACACCAAATCCTTGTTGTCATGTTGTAGAAGCGCTCCAGAGTCCATGCACGACCCAATATGGCCGCTTCATCAGTGATCCTGCACTTCGAAATATAACGCTGTAGGTTTACCTCTAATGGATCCAAAGGGTGGATGGATGGTTCAAACAAATACAGGACTTTGACCTAAGACACTGTTTGTCTCTCGTGTCAAATCTTTTTACTCGTGTAACGTACTGAAACGTTACATAACTTTGTACGTAACTTTGATGTGTGATTTTACCTCCTCTCACCCTCGATGCGATGACAGTTACAGATAGACACGTCCTTAAAAAATGTATAGCAGACTTTCCAAACTCGCACCTACTTACTTACTAACATACCAGCAGTATGAACCCCACATTAACAGATTTTGCTGTGATTTGGTTGCATTAGGATGGATGGTGGCCGGTGGATGGTGAAATAACTACATGATGATTTGTAAAACACATTTTCAGCACTAAGCAGTTACCATGCTGGCTCTTTCTCCCTTTTTTCGTCCGTTCTCTGTATAAATATGAAGCAGTATCATTTCAGCTGCAGACAGGTTGAGTTGTGAGAGTGAAAATAAATCAACTTTTTAATCCCAAAACTTTAGAGGATAAACTGTGAGCTGTCAAACAGCTCCAGATCAGAGCAGAAGCCTCGTCCTCATGTTGGACTGAACATTGCTCACACACTATCGCCTCTAGAGGCACCAGCAGTATAACAACACAGTACAGGCTGAAGCTAGCCAGTTAGCGTGTTAATTTCAGTGGAAATCTCTGCAACAGGAAACATAGACGTGTTACCTCTTTACATTCTGTTCATTTTCATAGCTCATTTTCTGAATGATTAAATATTCATAAACTTCTCATCAAATCTCAGACATTACTCCTTCAACTCAAACCACAATCTTTTCCTAAATCCAATCAATCAGTGAGCGTTTAAACTGATAAAATGTGCAACGTTTCTCTGCAAGCTTTATTTAAAAGTCCATACATTGCTAATTAATTGTTGTTAACTTGACCATTACTGACACGCATGAGAACGTGTTACTCTGCAACACAGGGCAGGCAAGATAAAAGCATCCTTTTGAGTACGACGATGAAGTGGAGTCAAATATGTGAGATAAGATTAAATTCAGATTTTTAACTGCAATGGATTGAGGCTCAAATTAGGTCACAGAACTGCTTCTGGTGTGTTTCAACAAGAACATAAAACTCCACTGTGTTTTAATGAGCTGAAATTGACTCAGTTTAGTTCCCTGCTTGCCTGGAAAAATGTTAAATAATAACCCACAAACACATTCTGCAGGGAGAAATGATTTTAGAAACGCGTGTCCTCAGAGAAATAGTTTGAAGATGACTGCACATGAATCAACACTCCAGAGAGCACGGAGAGAGGAAAGAGAGAGAGAGGCATTTTAAATTAACTTGTGAGATACGACACGAAAAAGGCAAATCAGTCGGACTCCAGAATGAAAGTAAAACATCCAGCAGAGACAAAGAGCTAATAATGTATGCTAATATTTTAATATGCAATATCAAATAGGCTGTTTATTCGTCCAAATTTATGATGCTTTCACATGAAACCTGTTTGGTTCAGTTCAAACGAACTCTGCTGCGTTGGCTTGATGTGAAAACACTTGATCTTAGGTAGCTGTAAACACAATCCATACAACGTGCTGGCATCCTGAGACATCCAAACCCTGATACAGATATTTGTTTATACGTCTATTCTGTGCCATGATGGTGCCAAAAGATGTTTTTCTCTGGATGGCAGAGCTTCGATGTCAATGAGGAAAACGACAACATGTAAAAAAAAAAACAGGTTTAAATGCAAAGGCAAGATCTTTGTAGTCAGCATTAGCGATTTGAATTTAATGCAGGCTGCTACAGGTAGACAGAGGAGCTCGATGAGCAGCGGGGTGACATGTTGTAGAGCAGGCGAGCCGCCACGTTCTGGATCATCTGAAGAGGTTTCACTGTGCAGGCTGGAGGCCCGTCAGGAGGACGGTACAGTGATCTAGTGTTGAGATGAACACAGCTTGTGTCAGGAACTGAGCATGTTGAGTTAAGTAAGGTCTGATTTTTATCATGTTGTAAAGTGCAAAGCGGCATGACCGGTTTTTCACCACCCTGGTGGGGGCGAGACACAGGGAGTCAATGTTGATGTTGATGTCATGGTGTACTGTAGGTTTGTCTGGGAGGAGCAGCTGTTCAGTTTTTGAGAGGTTCATCTGGAGGTGAGGTTCCTTCATCCATGTGGAGATATCTGAGAGACATTCAGAGACCAGACAGAGAGCGAGGGGTCCTCAGGAGGAAATGACAGATAGAGCTGAGTGTCATCTGCATAGCAGTGATAGGAAAAGCCATGTGAGCGGATAATCGGACCCAGGGAGGTGGTGTAGATAGCGAATAGAAGGGAGCCCTAGCCCTGAGCCCTGGGGCACCCCTGTGGTGAGGTGATGAGAGCCAGGATACACCGAACGAGGCCCTGTGAGGTAGGATTCAAACCAAGACAGAGTCGAACCAGAGATGTCCATGTTTGAGAGAATAGAGATGGTTAACTGTGTCCGGTACACTACAAACTAACTAAAATTAGACTCACATTAAAACAATCAGTTTATTTAACAGCTAAATCACCTGTACAGAGAGATTTATGGAGAAGGCAAAAAAAAGAAAAAGGAAAGAGAAGAGACGGAGACAAAGGTCGAGAAGACAGAAAAAAAACAGATTGTCTTTGCCTGAGCTTTTCTCTCTGACAGCGTAACTCACAGAGCAGAAACATGAATATTTAAATGGATATTTGCTTCTCAAGGACAAACAGTGGATGTACAGTTTTCTAAGCTACTATACGTCTTCCTCTCATTACTCTTATTCACAGACCTGCTCCCTCACTCATTGTCTATGCAAACTGACAGATCAAACACACACACACCACTTTCACTTTCTATAATGAACTGCAAGTGAAATCCAGTGTTTCATTTTCACACAGTGCCAGGACTTTGAAGAGGGTTTTGGCACAGAGTCACCACATGGTCTGTTTGACACACACACACACACACACGTACACACACACACAAAGAGGGGACACAGCGTGTAATAAGTCCCTCTTCATCAAGTCAATAAACACACTGATGTCAGGCTGTAGCTCTTCATAATGGCTTTACACATTTTCTACACATACCTAGACATGTATGCAAACACACACACACACACACACACACACACAGGCAGCATGACTCCCTAATAAAGCAGAACAGAACAGAGTAATCCAGTTGAATGACACGGCTGTCCATCCTTCCTCGGCTCCAAATGAAGAGTGATGAAGACGACAGGCCCACGCTGCTGCAGCACGACGACGAACTGCTGCACGGCTCACTCATTAAGGCGGGAGGATGAGGGGGGAGGCGGGTGAAGGAAGAAGATAGAGTGGAGGGGAAACACATTGAGTACAAGGACGAGGAACACCCAGTTTGTCACATATGGCACCGGGTGAACGGCTAACACAATCGGTGTCAGAGTGTCGTCATCGTATTAAAGAAGAAAGAAACATTGTTGATGCTTGAGCTTGAAATTCAGCCCTGTGAAGCTCTGCCCGCCAAATTCATGGATGCACTTCGCTGAAGCAACAACGCTAACTGCACAGTAACAAAAGCGACACTTGTATGATGTGAAAGAAGCTAAACAAACTAATAATGAACGACCTGCAAGCGCACAAACACAGCAACCAAACATAATGGAGTGAAAACTATCAAGAGTTTGGCTCTGTTCACATGCAGACGGTGTACGACAAACTGGATATCACTTCAGTGGATGAAAACTAGACGGTAATTTTAGATTGCTTGCTTACACAAGGAGAAATCATGGCCGATAGACCTGCTGATCCACCGCGAGTGTCACTTTTTGCCTTGCCATGCAGTACCAACAGGGTGTGGTAATGATCTGAGTAAACAACCAACATAAAGTCCAGATATGACGGAGGTTTGGGTGGACGGTTGGGTCAAACAAACACAGGACTTTCACCAGGAGACAGCTGTTAGTGTCCCGTTAATCATGTACATAAGTTACCTCAGATACGTAACGCAACTTTTCGGAAACCTAACCTAGTTTTGTTGCCTTAACATGATCAAACTGTGACCTAAGCAAGCTTTATTCTAAAGGTTTTGCCGTGTTATCAGACTGATTAAACACAACGTAAGTCAGTGAAGACGACGAGTCCTACAGGGTGAGTTTGGTGTGTTCTGTACAGGTGTTATCATTGTGTCTACCTTCATTATCAGCAGTTTGTTTGACTTAACCATCTCTCATAAGACAAAAATAAACTCACAAACCTCTTTTCCTCCATAAAGAATTTAAAAACATGGCTACAGAAGGGAGGAGGATTTAAGAGAGACAGGTGGCAAAGGAAGGAGGGAAAGATAGGAGGAGGAGAAAGCGAGGGAGGGTTGGAAATGGTAATTGATAGAATAGGAGGGTTAAGTGGGAGGATCAGAAGAAGGGCAGAAAGATATGGAAAGTGATAGAAGACATTGAGATAGATGAGTAGTTGAAGGGTGGACGTATCGATAAATTAATGATAATGAGACTGATTAGATAAAAGGATGAAAGGGAGGGAGAGATGAAGGGACGAATGAGTGGTGAGGAGAGCGCTAATGGTGGAGGGACGGATAATGAGGAGGATAAAAGAGGGAGAGGCTAATGAACGTGATGGAGGGGCAGGAAGACCGCCACCATAGAGATAAAGGTCCAGTGTGGAGGATTTAGTGCCACCTAACAGTGAAGTTGCAGATTGCAACCAAATGAATACTCTCCCACGTCTCACCCTCTCACATAAAAGCAGAAGGTCATATCTAGATCAGAGTTTGTCTGCTCAGGGCTACCGTAGAAAATGGCAGTTCAACATAGCGGACTCCTGCTCTTTTTATAGATACAGATTCATTCTAAGGCATTGAAAACACAGTGATTCTTATATTCAGGTGATTACACACTAATGAAAACTCCTAAATCATAGACACTGGCCTTTACTTCTTGAAGTTGAAGGTACTTCTTTCCCCGGCCATGCGATAAAAAATATATAAAGAGGTACAATATATCTCTGCACTATCTGATTCAACATTTCAACATTAATATTCAACATTTAAACATTTGTAAACCAATAGCAAACCAATATTCTGTCCTCATCATGATGCAGTAACACTGAGATGTCACTGATGGCATTGAACAGTGTCAGTTGTTGCATTGAAACGTGGTGTTTCATCGAGGATCTTGGGCGTTGTCTGCCGCAGTGATCAAACTCTTTCTGATTCTTTGATTTGATTTGATCCATCAATGCTGCTTCCAGTGAACGAGATTGTGTTTGTTGCTTTCTTCTTCTTTTCTGAGATTAACAGTTGCATTGAAAATGGGAATATTGAATATTAGAATGAGGCTTACTGAAA
>CP136884.1:31058787-31208787 GCA_033000465.1 Sciaenops ocellatus | reverse complement strand
AATACGAGGAGGAGTTGACGGAGATCTGGAGAGTGGTCGACGGGTTTCTGCAAGGATTAAAATAAAATACACATGAAATGAGGAACGTGAGAGATGAAGGGAATAAGATGAAGAGGGTGTACCGGGGATGGGAGAGAGGGAGAAGAAAGAGATGGAAGGTGGGCGCTATCTAAAGTTAATGAGACTGACAAAGAGAGATTATAAGAAAGGAGTAAGGGATTAAGTAAAGACTATAATCAGAGAGAGTGTGCAGCATCAATCACAAGACCTACAAAGGTGTTCATCAGGGCAACAAAGGTTGAGGACAATCCACCACACCGGTGAGGAGGATGCAGCCATTACTCATGGCTGTTTGAATCAAATTTAAAGAAGTTTAACAGTTTAAAAACACCTGACACCTGATGACGGCCGCCCCAAACACCAAGATCTAATGTGTCACCACCCCGATGTGGGACGGGGAGGTTCTGGAGGACAGGAGTTCTGGATATATTGGAGTTTATTTAGTATTCTGGATGATGCACTATTTAAAATTCTATTGAAGATGTGGATCAAAGTTTCAGCAGAACAGAAGGAGAGTGACAGAATGAACACAAAAGACAAAATAACAATCATTCATCATCCTCAAGTAAAATTCAACAGTCAACTAAAAAGCATCACACACTTGAACTGGTTCTTGATAAGTGCTTTGGAGCACTTTGAGTTCTCTGGAGAACCTTTTTACCCACAAGAACTTTAAGAACTTTCTTTGCTTTTAAGGCTCTTTGTGGAACTGAATGTGAAAAAAGGATTCTTTAAATCACTATTTGGACCTGGTTTTGATAAAAACCAACAAAGGGACAGTTTGAACACCTTTAAACTAAGTGTCAACCTCCGTGGCTGGGAAATGCAGTTCCTCTTGTCGTCCACTTGAGGCTGGCTCCAGAAGTGAGTCAGTCTCCATAAGTCCCCATGTTAAAACTTCACATATGCCGAAACCTGTTGACTAAAAAAAAAGTAAAACCAATACGTTAAAGGTTCCTTTTAGAACCGAAAAAGCTTCCCCAATGGCACCATCATGAAGAACCACTTTAGGTTAACATTTATTTTTAAGGATGAGTAAGATGACTGATTTACACATGCACCTACATATACAATGTATTGTCTTACTATCGTCTGAAGTACGTCCAATTTAACTCAAAATAAAAGCACAAATTTTTAAAGGTGAAATTATGTTTAATATAAGTTGTTCCTAAACTAAAATGTGACATACTTATGATAGATTAAGACAGAATTAGAAAGAGAACCAGAGAAAGATCGAAAAGAATAAAAACATCACAACTCATCATTTCACATCTTATTTAAGGTGTCAATGACGCCACTTCACTTTATTTTGAAATGCAGGCTACAGTTTTATTCATCCACAGAAACACAGTGGACTGAAGCAACCAGCAGTGTTCAGAATAAACCATTAAACCATCTTTCAGCACACACATACACACTTCATACTGGGCAACCATCAACCTCCTGCAGAAAGCACACTTTGTCCAAAAACGACAACTTCAGCAGGATGAAAGAAAAAATCATGTTTTGTCATTTTACAAAACATGTTAACAGTTTATCTTTCACCTCACATCGTGAACCTGTTCGTGCATGTGTGGGTGAGCGCTGGCTGTCAATTACTGTGACGAAAAGACACAAAAAAAAGAAACGGGAGAAAGATGATATAAATAAATATGTGCTGGGTGTTTCTGCAGCGGGAGAAAGTCATTCATTCAGATCACGTTCATCTGATCGGCAGCCCAGACAAGCCAGCGCTGCTATTTACATTTGAGATGCAACGAGGCCACGAGTCCAGCTCGGCCTAATTGATTGAACCAATTGCATTAAGAACAGGTGATTTAGGCCACTATTTATTACCTGAGTTAATTAGAGAGAGAGAGAAAGAGAGAGTCTTAACGAATGAGTGGAGAGAGGGAGATTTAGCAAAAGCAAATCGGAGAGAAAAAGGCGCTTTAAGCTGCCAACAGGGGAGATAATATGTAATGAGAAAAGGGGGAGATGGGGAGGGAGAGAAAGAGCACAGCAAGGAAGAGGGGTGGATTTTAAAAGAGGGTGGATGAGAGAAGACTTCTCTGATTCATGGACAATAAAGAAAAGCAGTTTTAGGAGATGGAAGAAAACAGTTAATTTGGGGTGTAGACAGGTGACGTTAGAAAAAAATTAAAATATTATTTATTAATTAATCATTCAAATAAATGTCAAAAACTATACATTTGCTGAAATTTCCAGTCAACAGAAACGCTGTTATTGTACAGATTTTCAGACCTTCAATAACATGACAAAACTAATAGTTCTGCAGAGAAACTCTGATACAGAAACATCAAGTCGTCACACATATACACTGACGTCAGCTGTCGGGGTTCAACGTCTTGCTCAAGACACTTCAGCTTGACTCGGGGAGCCGGGAATCGCCACCCTGCAATACAATGCATTGTTTTCCTGCCGTCACTCATTTCACTTAAGTCTGATTCATTGACGTGTACGTATGAATGCAAAAGTACACATACGAAGATGTAAAACTTTAAACTATATAAATTAGATTTACGTTGACATTACAAAGAAAAACATTCAATTCTTAGTATGGACATAAACATTTAATGATTCATGACATTTTGTTAACACTATGGTTTAACCATTAAAGATCTGCTCATAATGATGAAAGACGAAACATTACCGACCTGCACGTTTTTTTTTAAATCACTTTTTCTGTGTTTAATCTGATGATGCAGGAATTTTCCATCTCATGAAGCTATTTACTGAAAGATGTTTGGACGCTCTGTTCTACGTGAAGCCTCGTAAAACTTCACTTTGAAATGTCAGTGTTATGTGTGACATGAAACCAAAATCATTCAGAATATGTTTTAATATTATCCTGAGGAGGATGTGTGGAAAAGATGGAGACAAAAAGAAACGGAAAGAAAGTCAAGGTCAGAGAGCGAGCCAGAGACTTTTGACCAGAGAAAATAATTCAAGGACTGACGGACACGCGTGGGAGTCTGTTCAATCAGCGCTAACCTGTGGTGTCTCAAAATGTTGGAATATTACAATACATACAATACATTTCTCTCAGACTCTGACCCACAAATCTCCTCTGCAGCAGCACTGACATCCACCAAACCTTCCATTTTGATTCCTGTCTATATTCTGAAGGTTTTTACAGAGGGCGAAGACCATTCAGAGTCTAATTTGTACAACATTTGATTCAATAATTCCTTATGTGTCCGTCAAAACACATCACTCTAGAAACACGAGGTAAAGGACGTCATATGTCCGCAGTCTTACTGTCAATTCAGCATCAGTATAATCCGGAAAGATAAACTGTGTTTCTGTACAGACTGTATGTTTTAGACAGATTTTACTGCTACCTGATGGGTTGGAGGTCATGGACATAACGTGCAGAGAGTTCTCTGAATCTTTTAATTCAACATATTTCTGTACAAACTTTACATTTTGGATTGAAGAACTCTCTACCAGCGTTATTTTACTGTTAGATGAGCGTTATTGTAGTGTTAGATGAGAGTAGGAATGAGGCGAACCGTTTCTCACAAAAATAAGAGCTGCATCATGGATCCGATACACACCAAATAAAACACCGACTCTTATTCACCGTCTGTCATGTTGTGATTTTAGGAGGTTTTTTTAGTCGTTACCATAGTAACTACTCGGGTTTCCTGCTCCCTGTTTGGTGCTGAAGAGAGCGCACCGACTTTCTGATAATATTAAACATGTTTGATTTTATCACAACGCCAAGACAACAAACAGATTGATATTTCCAGCACAGCGACTGTCAACAGACTCTTATTTCACTGGTTCATACATGACACAAATCAGCTAGCTCGTAATAACGTGTCAACTGACACAAAGGAGCTAACAAGCCAGCGTTCAGGAAGAGCTGATGTGCTGGCGGGACCAAAAAATGATGAAATAAACAAACAAATCATCAGCTGTTGTCACTTCCTGCTGTTATCCAATAAATGGAGCCAGAACTGTAAATAAAAGTAATATCATACTGAGGTCATGCTGTTATTCTAAATATTGGCACACTGTGATTAACTGTGAACACCTTCACAACCTCGGATGTCATTTCTTTATTAAACTCTGTGCTGATACGTTAATCACAGGACAAAGGGGTGAGTGAGGGATGAATATCACACGTTAAATCGTGCTTTCATTCCTATGGTTGCCGTATTTTTTGTTAATATTAATAGCCGAGCAAATAAAGTGGAGCCCTGAGCTGTTACCTAGCAACGCACTTCAACTGAGATGGTTGACTGATGGCCTCGCATATTCCAAGGTGTGTTTTTATGAGAAAAACGTCCATTTACAAATCAAAACATTGCTGATGCTCAGCTGAGCTACAATTAAAGCAAACAATATAATTACTATTTGTTTAATATCAACTGCGGTTTGTTTTCTTAAAATAAAACATGAATCCGTCCACTCACAGCGGCAGATGTTACCTCTTAAACTGAACAGCACAGTGGGATAGAAGGAGGCACAGATCAGTATTTATTGTGAGTGTTTTTCAGGCTGTAGTCAGTTTAAATCCACCTCTCTTTCTTTTTCTCTCTTTGTCTCAGGATTTGGCAGCCTTGGTAGCCAACGGCACGGTGACCAGCAAGCCTCCAGTCACCTTAAGGTTGGTTATCCCGGCCAGCCAGTGTGGCTCTCTCATCGGCAAGGGCGGCTCAAAGATCAAGGAGATCAGAGAGGTGAGAAATGCATTATAAATTATATTATTTTGTATTATTGATGTCAGACGAGACGTTCAGGTCATGAACATCCACCCAGCACACGGGAAGAATCATAAACAGCCACTGATGAGCTGCGTGGATGTTTTATCTCCTGGATAAAAAACTCAGTATTCATCTTTTTGATGTTTAAAATACACGGACCGAACAATAACAGGAACAAAACGCAGCCTCGATTAAGACCTTGAAAACTTCACAAAGGGCTGCTGTGCTCAGGTGAATCGTATTAAGCTGAATGTTAAGCCGCAGATCTGACCATCATCTCTGATATGCTTGTTTCCATAGCAACGTGAGTTAGCTAACTGAGGTCTGAAGAAGCCATCAAATAAATTTGATGTATTTAAACATCAGAATTATTATTTTATCAAACACCACAAGAATACAACTTTAAATTCACTTTCATTGTCTCTGTAATAAATACATGATCTATCGCATGAGCTTATCAATTATGAACAAATGTTTTCACAGCTCATGACCTCGTTTCCTCCCACACAGACTCTTCATAGTTTTATCATCTGACAGCGTGTTTTCTGTGTGTGTGTGTGTGTGTGTGTGTGTGTGTGTGTGTGTGTGTGTGTGTGTGTATGCAGACGACAGGTGCCCAGGTACAGGTGGCAGGTGACCTCCTCCCCAACTCCACAGAGAGAGAGGTGACGATATCAGGGAGCCAGGACGCCATCATCCAATGCGTCAAACTCATCTGCACTGTAATCCTCGAGGTGTGTGTCCAGTCTTAACGTATATCTTCTTGAGTTCTTAAATATTCGTTCAACTGGCCGTGAGTTTGAAATGAACAAAAAGAAAAGAGAGGATCTTTATCGTCGTCGGTTTAAACTGTTTCATGAAACATTGAATGCTTCGTCAGGAAACAAGGGAGCTCATTCGAGCTTTGTGCGGGAAAAGGAGCTGTTCTCAGAGTTATACACTTATTCTGGCATCACTTGGACCACTCGTGACCTGATATGGACAGAATATGGTTTGCAGCGATCTCTGGTTCAGAAATGATGTTGAGAAAACACGAGAAAGATCATTGCAAAATTTTGTTCTTAAAACAACCTGACAAATAGTCTAGAACCCTGAATGCAAATTCTTTTGGACCTATATTCAGTTGACTTCAGTACAAAGACAAGGTGGTGTCTTTGATGCATGTCCCAAGGCCCAGAACCAACACTGAACGTCCATGACCTTCGACCCATCGGGTAGTGTTGCATTAAAAACCCCCCATCATTGTATAAAGGATGTTACTGCATGGGCTCAGGAACGCCTCAGAAAACACAGTTCATCTCTGCAAATGACAAATTAAGTTAAGACTCTGCCATGCAAAGAGAAAGACAAATACCAACAACATCCATCGACCGTCCCACTTCTCTGGACCCGAGTTCATCTGAGACCGACTGAGTTCACATCATGGACGTCGTGCCGTCATTTCAAAGGATTTTTTTGGATCTTCACAGTTGTGGTCGTTCTTTCAGTTACAGACTTAATTCAAAGACATTTTACATTATTAAATCACTTTTCCAGACAGCCGTGCAAAATTCAGTGACAGAGACACGAGCCTCAGTCCGCCCTGACACATTTTTTATGATCAAACTGAGCGACAAACAAGACGCAACGTGACGCTCATTCAGAAACAGTGAAGAGCTGCTGAGGTGATTCTTTAATACATTTATATTTATCTTGTGACGATGCCTACCTGTCTGCTCTCAATCACATAAAAGTGTTCTCATGAGATACTGTCCACTTTCCAATAATCCTCAAAATGAAAACACTGAAATCTATAATTAATGATTGTATTATAATTAATGAGAGGCAGCAGTCATTAAGATGAGCTACGTCTCAGAGATTAGAGACAGAAACAGTAAAATCAAAGGCTGCGGGAGCTCATTGATATTCCGAGCCTCAATCTGGGATGAGAAAGGAGGAGTGAAAGAAAGAAAAGACGTAATAAAAATGCTGACCTGAGTTAAACTCATTCACTTTCAAGTGCTGGTGCAGTCAAAGAGTTTACTCTGTCGACGTGAACTTCCATCCCTCCGTTCACGTTTTCTGTTTGATCTTAGGTGAGAAATCTTTTGATCTACTTTTGCCCTCCGATGGACAGTTTGTCTCCATCGCCTTCCTCCCGGTGCATGCTGGGATAAGTCCTAGTTGTCTACGTGCAGTAAGCTTGACTCATCTCTGCGTCTCGCTTCCTGGTGGAATATTTTTCCGTAAAGTCTCTCAGCTGACTTCTGAAAACAAACTAAGATGAACAGATTTTCGTGGCCTCTGACTCTTGTGGGTTGGAAGCAAAGCAGGAAGTTGAAGTCTGCAAAAAATAACTGAGCGACGCCTCCACCAGTGTTGTAGTATTCAAGACCGAGACCAGTCTTGAGACCGCTTTTCGAAACTCTCAGACAAAGCAGACTCTGGATTTTATTTCAAGATCGGAAGAACTAATGGCCACAACGTACAATAGTGTTACACATTAGATAGAAGGCTTCAAATAGGCCCTGTGATTGGTGATTGCTATTGGCCGATACAGCTTCCAGTTATCAATATCCATCGCAGAACCTTTAATATTTACTATTGGTCTTGACTTGGTCTCGAGCCCTCAAAGACTTGGTTCTTGGTTTACATGGTCTTGACTACAACGCTGGCCTTCACCTCGCTCATTATTTCTATCTAAACCTAACCTTAAACTTTAGTCTGAATTTATACCTGAAAGTTTTACAAATCTATCAAATCTCTCTTTCCAAAAATTTCTTCCAGTCAAGGTCAAAATATCCTGACAGATAGAAATACAACTCTCTGTCTTAAAATTCAACAAATCACTGGAAATATAAAGTCTGGAACAAGTTTTAAATGAAGGTCACCATTAACAAAATCATCATCAATCATCAGCTGTCGTCTAAATGTAACACCATGTGAGCGATCCAGATGAACGGCATCAATCCAGCAGTTTTTTTAATAACACGACTCAAGAAGAGTCAGATTAAATCGTGTTGCCGCTTGTTGGACGTCTGTTTGATGTCTTCCTGTTGCATCAAACACACGGGGGAGAAACATCAGCTGGCGATGCAACAACATCACTGACATCTCAATGTGAGGTGAGGCAGGAGAAGATAAAAAACACTGGAAATGAAAAATAGAAGAAAGAGCATGGCTGATTTCCAGCACGTCCAACCCTTTGTGATGACATGAACAATGTTTGAGAACCACAGACTGTCTAAAACCTGGACATAGTCTCCGTGACTGTCTAAAACCTGGACGTAGTCTCCGTGACTGTCTAAAACCTGGACGTAGTCTCTGTGACGTCCCCGCAGACTGTCTAAAACCTGGACGTAGTCTCTGTGACGTCCCCGCAGACTGTCTAAAACCTGGACGTAGTCTCCGTGACGTCCCCACAGATTTCCTGCTCTGAGATGTTTGATAAACTCTCGCCCTGATTCTTCTCTCTTTCTGTTCTTTCTTTATTTCAGTCTCCACCAAAGGGAGCGACTATTCCATACCGACCCAGTCCGACTCCGGGAACTGTGCTGCTGGCAGGAAACCAGGTAAGAGGACAAAAGAAAGACAACTAACAACTAACTTGCAGGAAATCATCTGGCATCATCAGAGTCGCCTCGTAAACCATAAAATATTTTAAAAGCAATATGTGAGAAAGACGTTAAACAGCAAATAAAGTGTGATGGTTAAGTGGGAAGATGGATGGAGGCATGAAAAACCAGGAGGGAGGAGAGGACGGGCTGGTGGAGGGACGAGGGGAGAGGCTCGGGTGGACGGATTAATGG
Organism: Sciaenops ocellatus; assembly: GCA_033000465.1. Classification (NCBI taxonomy): domain Eukaryota; kingdom Metazoa; phylum Chordata; class Actinopteri; family Sciaenidae; genus Sciaenops; species Sciaenops ocellatus. The sequence goes on along the minus strand of CP136884.1, from coordinate 31,200,224 downwards.
GTCAGATAGATGTGTGGATGGAGGGAAGAAGAAATGATTGATGGAGGTGAAGAGAGAAGAATGGACGGATGAATGAGCCGATACATAATTTATCGTCAGAGAATTTGCTTTAGTTTGCAATTTGCTCGTTATAGAAAAATACCCACTCGGTTGCTTTGGCTTTTATTCTCACACACACACACACACACACACACACACACACACAGTCACTGTGAATGGCAGCTCCTGTCACCACCCTTCCAATAAGATACAAACGAGGCTTTTTTCATGTTTATTCATCACAAATCGTTATTCATCAGTAAGATGTGTGTGTGTGTGTGTGTGTGTGTGTGTGTGTGTGTGTGTGTGTGTGTGTGTGTGTGTGTGTGTGTGTCACCGTGTGGCTTATGTGACTGCGTGTGTTCACCAGCTATGATATTATAATCATCTCCAGGATGAAGACGCAGCTTTAGCATCATCTTCCTCCACAATAGAGGATTAAATCGGGCTGTTTCTGACACGACTTGTCAGGGCTTCATTATAATTGCAGGAAACGTTTCACCAAACCTGACTTTGAGTTTATTTTTAGACATTTTTACATCAAGTCATGTCAGTTCTATTTATGAAACCAAAAATCACATATTTGCCTCAAAGGGCTTTACGAGCTCTCCAGCATGACGTCGTCTGCAGAGATAAAAACAGAAAATATTAACAGAGAAAAGAAAGAGCGATCAGCGACTCTACGCTCCAACAATGACTCTGTAGTTTCTCCTGTAGCTTCATATCTGGACGTGCACAGTCAGGTGACGTAGTATAAAGAGCAACAGCGTCCACATATGGAGGAGCTTTGGGTGGATCGATGGGGGAAACATACGCAGGAGACTCTCTTGACGCGTCCATCCACCTCGACCTCCTCCCTCAGACGTCACCTGACTTCCTGCTTTACTCCCAACCAAGAGTCGTAATTCATACGACCGTTAGAGGTCTTTGTCTGTTTAACTTAAAAATAAGTCATTCAGGATCATTTGTTCAAACAGCTTGAATCTGTTTTTTTCTGTTGAACTTCTTTCATAATTTAAACAACATAATAATTCCAGTCCAGTCTCAGAACCTCTGTGTGAACCGCAGGACAACCAAGACCGACCGATGATCAGATGATCAACTAAATAACTTTATAAGTAATCAATAAAATCTATAGTGAGTTTAAGAAGCCAGGATCAGCGACACATTTAGCTTCTCAGTTCTTTCCACTGTTGTCATGAGGTTTTAAAGGGGAACGCTGGTAAGTCAACAACGTGTTGGTCAGTCTCTCAGTACTTACTCACTGGATGTGTAACTCTTTAAACACGGCTCACAAATGTTTGTTTCATTTCAAAAAAGACAAAAAAGTAAAAATAAATCAGGCACTTGTTAATCCACGTTTGGTGCTCCAGTGAGTGTTTGTATATGTGTTCATGGTAATGAAGGAACGTTGATGTTTTTTAATGGAGCTGACAGGACGCAGATCATCTGTCATATAAAGTAGTATAGTGGTAGTAAATAGTGACATGTGTTACCATGGAAACGCCCAGTCCAGGACTGTCTCATCGGTTCTGGTTCTGGTCTTTCCAGTGAATCCTTTTTTCTGTCTGAATAAACCGAGTAAATAAGAAACAGAATCAAGCCTCCAGCTGCTGTGACTGTTTGTCAGAATAATCACATTATTTCTGTTGATTACGACGTCTGCTGGGGCTGTTCAGAGCTGAAGCTGATTATACCAAGAACTGATTTTAATACGTCGCCATATGGCATTGATTTAGGCGATTAGATCGTGTGATTAGAGTAATATAGTCGAGATTGGAAAAGAAAATCAAGATTACCTCTATTTACATCAATTTACAACCAAATGTTATCGTGTTAGACGAGGCGCGGACTGTTCTTTCGTGATCCCGGCGGCCTGAGGAAACCCTTCAGACTTCTTCCTGAGATATAAATGATATGAACACGTGCAATATAATCTCATTTTCTCAATTAGAAACTTTGATATACTGTTGATAAGTTATATTGCTTGTCAACATACTAAAAACTTAATCACAGCATGGGTTACATAAACACACCACATGCTAATGTTTTGGTATTAAAGTGGAGACACTAAATTAAATCCTTGTTTGCTAGGCTAACTTTACTGACATGATTGAGTACTGTTAGCTGAAGCTGTTTAAATCCTGAAACGTAACTTTACCTGAAGCATCATTACCTGATAAAGCATGTAGAGTTCAAGTACTGAGAACGATCTCAGAGCGACACGCGGCTACAAACTCTGAACTTCACTGTAAACAGGCTCTATAGACAGCACTGAAGGTTCGTGTTGATTTTTAGCCGTGCTAGCAGCTTGGCTGTCGGTCGGTTCCTCCACTTTGGTCTCAGACGTCTTGTGCAGACATTCGTGGTACCCAGAGGATGACTCTGACTGACTTTAATGACCCCTTACTTATACAAAGTGTGACCAGCAGGTTTCACTCATCTCAAGATCTAGTCGATGACACAAAATTCAACACAAATATTTGTTGTTTCCAGATGATGTATCCTGATGAAACATGAATATCTTTGGTAACTCTATCTTCAGGTGAGCATGTTAGCATTTAGGTCAAAGCAATGCTCTTTCCAAGTACAGGCGCTTGTCTTGTTGTATAATTTATTTATTTAAAGGTCCAGTGAGTAGGAGTTAGTAACATCTAGCAATGTAGTTGAAAACCCCTCACCTCACCCAGAGAACATAGAAAAACACTCAACTCGTATTGACTATCGAAGCCGGTGTTCAGTTTGTCTATTCTGGGCTCCTGTAGAGACATGGCCGACTCTCTGATTTTCAGGTGATTATATAAATATTATGTTCTGTATATAGAGCCCTCTAAATCTGACACACTGGACCTTTAAGTAGATATTCTGGTTTCATGTCATTCATTTTCCCGCTTCTGAATCTCATTCCAAGGAATTTTGAGTTTCAAGAATCTTAAAAAATAATTTAACACCTCTTAAAAATCTTGCTTGTTGACCTTCACGACGCCACCTTGCTGCTGTGATGTAGAGGTGTACTCCAGGACCCTGTGACATCACTGGTGGGTGTGGTTACGGGCCTTTCAGCCTGCTCTTAGGTTACTCTTTAAGCTCAACAGGAGTAGTGACTTCATTCATATCATGCTAAATATTGACATCACAAAACCAAAGTAAAAAAACACTTTTCCCTGGAGGTTTGTTGAAGTACTTTGAGCTCTGAAAAGTTTTCAGGGACAGAAACTCTGATGCATAATTGGTTGAATCTTGCCGTGTGCATTCAACCTCAGCGGTGCATCGGGGCTTAGCAGCATGCAGGTTGTCATTCGGTCATTTCGAGCAGTGGATGATTTTCCCTGAGAGAGTGGCACAAGTGAGACGTGTCTGTCCTCGGTCACACTTCATTGGCCTGTAACAGAGATTGTTTGGAGATCGACTCGCCCATGTGTGCCTCTCTGCATAGTTGTCTGGGGTATTTGGATATTTGTGGAGATGTTGTCACTATCACTACCAACTGTGGAGTAAATGTCCCAAACAATGAGGACATGTTGAACTTAAAAATCATTCTCATGGCTCGTCATCTGAAAAGTAAAATCAATATTAGGCTAAATCAGATTTGATCACCTCAAACAAAGAGAAAGATTTAAAGATCTAGATGTCTGGACCATCAGACAAATGCAGGACATTCAGAACATCCCTAGAACCGGTTCTCTTGAAGATGTACAGATTGGATGTATTCTAATCTATAGAAAATGCATTATTATGAATGCTCAGCTACGATTGAATTCATCCTGATCTTATGAACGATGTGTATGCAAATCATCACATGGGAACATGTGAAGAAGAAGGCAGTTAAAGAAGCTTCATTTGTGTCATTTTGTTGGTGTGAACGTGAACCAGAGCAGAACTGAAAGGATCCTTTAAATAAAAGTACAGGTCTGTTTAAGTGTGATGAGCTCTAACTGTCGTGTTGACTCTGCTTGTGTCTCTCTGAAGGTGTTCGAGGCGTCAGACTTTGGCTCTCACCCGCTGTTCTCAATGGCACAGGGAGGAGTCGACCTGCAGCAAGTGAGTATGGCCGCCTGGGGTCAAGGGTCAAAAGGTCATCTTCATCTCTGCCTTTTGTTTTTGTCAAACTATTCATACAGCAGTTAGTTCCAACCACATGATTTCACTGGTTGGTGCACAACGTTAATATTCCAGCAGCCGGGCGCCAACGAATTACTGTAAAATAATAAGTAATTTTTGATAATTAAATGACAAATTCTACCTTTAATTGTACTTTAAATCTTTACTGTTTAATGACGGATATGCTGAATTTTCTTACATAATTTAATCAATATTTAATGTAATGAAATGATGCAACCTACAAAACATTTGATTTACCTTTCAGTAAATGTCAAAATACTGTTGCAAAGCTCGTAATCAGCTTTATAATTACAACAATCTACTGTTAATTTTAGAGCATTTCAAGTCTAACATGAGTTTTTACTTTATGTGAAAATCTTATAATATATAAAAATTAGGTGTACAGTGTGCAAAGCAGCTGGCCTGTGCTAACATGTAGACCTACACAAAGTAGCTAACAAGCTAGTGTTCAGGAAATGTTGATGTGTTGTTGACAAATCACAGCCGTGCTGATATTCAGTATAACAGCACTGCCTCTCGTGTGATATTGCTTTAATATGAAGAACCATTTAAAATAGCTTTAATCTCACTTAAATTCTCATTCTCAGTACAGCCCCAAACTCAAATCAATTGTTCTTTATGTAGTTTGGTAAAAATGGCGCCCTGAGCTGTGCAGGTAACAGCCTGGGACAGAGCCAAAGAAGCTGGATTCAATCACAGCGCTGCAGCCAGCGATGGCTTCATAAAAACAGATGGTCAGAGTGGTCAAGGATCCCAGATTAACACCTCCGCACAGAGAGGCTCCTCTGCACGTGGACAGAAAATGAAGAGACGTGCAGTAAAGATGACGGCCCTGAAGCAAAGACAGCGATGTCAAGACGCAGATAAAGAAAGAAAGGTGACAAACGGAGAGCGGCCTGACAGACAAACAGATACAGAGAAAGAGAAGCTGAGGAGACGAGATACAAGATAGAAAACGACTCACGTCGATACCTCGACCACAAAACTCTTCTGTTAAAGATTATCACATTGTCCTTCATGTGGAGTGTGACTGGTCTGAACGCAGCCTGAAGAGTAGATTCATGTCTTCTTGGTCAGTTTTGTGGTACAAAAAGAGGAGAAGCTCAAGCACAGTCATGAAAATGTAAACGTGACCAACACCAAGTAAAGCAGAACATGAGACATCAGGTCAGACATGAACCAAACAGGCTGTAAACATGTTTATTTCTGCTGGGAAGGTTGCTGTTTGGTTGTAGCTCGTTTCGGGGCTGCGGTGTTCTCGTTAGTCACCTTGACACTAAAACTTGGAGAAAACACAGGAACTCTGTCAAAGGGACGTAAATGTGACTGTAAAAGCTGCACTGATACAACCTCCGACATGCACAGCACGGATACATGGCGCTATCCTCGCCTCTGTGTTCGTGATCAGTGTCCCCCGTGTCTCCACACTAACAGATGTTTACTCCTCCACCCACTAACCCGCTGCTTTGATGCGTTTTTTTTAATATGCTGAGAGGGAAGGTCCTCGCCAGAGCTGAATTGCACCTGCAGAAGAATAAATCTCTGCAGGTTCTGCTGGAGCTGTTTTAGGACAGTGTGATGAATAGTGTGGGAGCTGGCAGTTCATCACGGCATAGGTCAGGTCGGGTTCACAGAGTTATGTTAAATCTGCTGTTGTGGCTTTCAGACGCTTCTTTGCCTCCAAAAGAAACAAATGTCTCATCATTTAGTGACTGCTTAGTAAATGTTATTTTGAATTAGCCAATAATCAAACTCCAAATCTGCTTTTTCACGTCGAAAAATGAAACCTGTGATTTTCTCAGCACTTCAAACTAAAGTGCGGAGATGAATTAAATGAATTTTTTACTGCTGCTCAAATAGCTCTCGTGTCAAGGACGTGGCAGGGTGTTTAGATCATCCTTAACTCAATGGTCTGAGTTCAGCTGCCAACAGCTAGCGTGTCACTTAGCTAAGTGTCCTTCAACAATCAGTGCTTCTGCTGGAGAGCCGGGCCTCAGGCCAAATTCCTCGTAGGTTTAAATACTTTTCATCTCCGTGAGTGCAGCCTCATTTCATGGCCTCGTACGAGATGTGAAACCCTCTCCACTATAACATTCAGTTTTTTCCCACCTTTGTGTTTGATGGTATTTTAGACTTTTTATGGACGTACGGTTCATGCTTGAGGAAGTAACACCACACGGTTTGGGTTGTGGAAAGATGATGGTCAAGATCTGATAATAAAAATGTTGTTAAGCGTTGAGACGTGGCGTGAATCAGTCAACCTCAGCAGGCCAAGACTTCCTCTGCAGTGACGAGAAAGGATCTGATCTCTGCGTATGTTTGCAGATATGTTTTAAACAAAGCTAATAAAAACCAGAGGAGAGTTGACGGGTTCAGAGATTTCATGGACTGTGAATGCTCAATACGACAAACGGAAACCAGAACGATGTAAAAATCCGAGCCCCGACAGATTCTGCATTCATATTTTTGACTTAATTCAACAGCAAATCATAACAGCAGTTATGTCATGACACTTTCCATACAGAGCAGCTCTCTGGACTCTTTATATTATTTACAGAGACTCAACAATCCCCACATTGTTCAGAGAAAGAGACATTCTTACAGCGCAGGAGGAACTAACGGATGCATCATTTTAGATATGCATTAAAAAGATAAAAGGTGAGAATCTAAATAAAAGTAGATAACGTCTACATGAAGTCAAAGAATAAACGCCCAGGAAAGGTCAAAACAACATTTGACAGCTGCTAATGTCAGAATCAGGTCACAGAATCTCAGTTTATTTATTTATGGATATGATCTGACGGTACTTTGGGGATGTTTAGATGCTAAAATGTCTAAAAATAAAGTCTCTTTTTATGATCAACTCAAAATATGATTTTAACCTTTTGATGCACGTCACATCAGAATTTATTATTTATTATGGCTCAATAATTAAGAGGAAAACTAGCGAGCACGACAAACTGACCTGGAGGCAGATTTACGCTGACGGAGGCTCAGACTGTACGTGTTGAGAGACACATGACCGGATCAACAGAGCGTCTCGCCGACAGGCTGATAAACGGGAGTTTGGGTTCAAAGACAGACGAAGTAGAACAGCAGAGCGCTTTAGTCCATCACGCTGACAGCCAACTTTTAGCCGAGTGGTCTGCGGATGTGTCTGTCAGGCATCGGGGCTTTGGGAGTGTCGGTTAAACCAGCAGTAACACGAGCTAATGGAGGCTCCACAGGACTGATGGGAGGAGGGAGGAAGCGTCCGCGTATCCGTGATCTCATTCTTTCGGTCACTACTCAAAGCTTTGCTTGTCCGATACAACATCTGCATTACTGCTGCTAATAACTTGTTCCATGAGGTTGTTTTATTTCCAAATTTAAGAAGCTGCAACTTAACCAAACTGTCATCTATAGCGTTCTAGCTAGCTAAAGCTTCATACATAATGCTCTCCATCTCTCCATCATATTCACCGAGTCAAAATGGAGCATTTTTATCAAACAGTGACATGATCCAAGAGTTTGAAAGAGAAGAAGAGGATTGTGGGAGAGATGGATGAAGATGAGGAAAGAGAAATAAGACAAGAAAAAGGATGTGAAGGAAACGAGGGAGACGTGACAGAAGAAGGGATGGAGGGAGGGTTAGTGCAGAGTGAAGTGGCTGTGCGAGGCGATTAATGCTTATTCATTATTCAGGCTGCAGTCATGTGAAGGGAAGGAGAGAGACAGAGAGAGAGAGAGAGAGACAGAGAGAGACAGAGAGAGACAGAGAGACAGACAGAGAGAGAGACAGAGAGAGACAGACAGAGAGACAGAGAGACAGACAGAGAGAGAGAGAGAGAGAGAGACAGACAGACAGACAGACAGACAGACAGACAGACAGAGAGAGAGAGAGAGAGAGACAGATAGAGAGAGAGACAGACAGACAGACAGAGAGAGAGAGAGAGAGAGACAGAGAGAGAGACAGACAGACAGACAGACAGAGAGAGAGAGAGAGACAGAGAGAGAGACAGACAGACAGACAGAGAGAGAGACAGACAGACAGACAGACAGACAGACAGAGAGAGAGAGAGAGACAGACAGACAGACAGACAGACAGACAGACAGAGAGAGAGAGAGACAGAGAGAGAGAGGGAGAGAGAGAGAGAGAGAGAGAGAGAGACAGAGAGACAGACAGAGAGAGAGAGAGAGACAGACAGACAGACAGACAGACAGACAGACAAAGGATTCATCTTCTTTTTCTGGTCATATCATTCTTTTACTTTCTGTTGACAGATTCATCTGCAGCTCGCTCAGAGACGTTTCTGGGTTTAACATTAATCTTCATTTCAAGATTTCTTATTGATGCTACCAGATAAACACGTTTGAACGGTGGCAGACGTTAAAAACATTTTAAGGAGAGAAAGACGGAAATCAACAACCGAGTTAGAGAATGTTAGTGAGCTATGAGAAGTTAATTATATGATGAATCTGAAACGTAAATGCTCCTTTGGTTCATTTAGAGACGTGTTTGTCTCTTTAATGTTAAAGCTGCAAACAAAATATGAATACATAACTCAAACACACTCTGCGAACTCTCATCCATGAATCAGTTTGGAAGTCTCATCAAAATGTTAAAATTTTAAGACTGTAGTTCAATATGATCTAACTGTTCATTTGTTAGTTTCATTAGTTCTTCATATCAGAATAAAGGTGGACACGTGTACGTCTATGTGTTGACACCTTTAGGAACGTCTCAGAAGTGCACGCAAACTTTTGTATCTTTTTAATATCCCAATTTTTCTGATAATATTTCAGAAAAATCTTATTTGTTGTTAATCTGGGCCTCCTCACATTATAGACACAACCTGCAGCCATGCAATAATTCAAGATAACAACAATTTAAATATTTTTCTGACTGACTAAGGCGATCCAAACTTTTCTCGTCTGTTGTTCCCCGTCGGTGGAACGTCCTACCAGTTCCTACCAGATCAGGGGCGTCCCTCTCTACCTTCACAAACCTCCTGAAGACCTCCAGCTCTTCAGAGAGGACCTCCTCTACAACACTACCAACAGCTGGACATGACACATCTGTCCTCTCTACAGCTGTCACAGCACTTACTGCTGCACTAACACTTTATCACACTGTACCCTGATTGTTTCTTTCTCTGTAAGTCTCTTTGGATAAAAGCGTCAGCTAAATGACTGAATGTAACTGTGTTAAAAGCTGTTCATGAAGTCACACAGCTTATCTTTATTTAGCCTCATTTTACCTGTAAATATTTTTAAGTACAAATCAGGTTTTATTGTTTCATTTCGTTTGTTTATTGGTTCATGTATGAGAAGTATGAATTTCAGTAGAAATGACTGAAGTTTGTTTGTTGTTGTTTTTTTTGTTCTCGTCTGCATCTTTACATTCATATCAGCAGAGATGGGAGTGATTTCCTGAGTTAAATAACTTGTACTCACCCTAAAAGCCAAAAATGCGTCACTTATGTCCAGTACTGATTTCCTTCTCTGAGATAAATACTGGCCCAGCAGCGCCGGAGCTGCTGCTGCATCTCTGATATGTGCTGCATTAAGCTATGGATGAATATTTATGAGTGTTTGGCTTTTTTTTGTGTTCAGCATTGCATGGATCGTTTGGAGCCTTTCAGGTTTTTCCAACGTATAAATATTTACCGGTGTATCTACAGATCAAGGAGAGACATTACAATATCAAGGAGGCCAAGCAGCACAGCCGGCTCGGTTACTACTCTCTTTTTTTTTTCTTTTCAGCCTTTTTCTCCAAATCCCTGAGTTAGCAACAGGAGTCAAAAGTTCAGCCGCATAACAACTCTGAAATCTGTTATATAAGGTGTGGTGAACCTCAGGGAGACACACACACACACACACACACACAATGCACCAAGTCTTTGCATGCATGCACACACACACACACACACATCGCCCATGGAAGTGTTCATTCTCTTTGAAGTTCAGTTTGGGATTCGGCCTCTAAAAACTCTTTAAATCATGATCTTGTGGAGACAAACAGACTCTAACAAGGAGATACAGCGAGCGAGTCAGTCGGGTGATCGAGTGAACGTCGTCGTCGTCTTTTTATGAACTCTTCTCCTCTCGTCTCCGTGTTAAGTACAGCGGTGGGGAGCATTAATCCTCCTGATGCTGTAACATAAAAAGATACTTCCTTATATACTCTGTGTGCAGAAACAGACTTTTAGCTTGTGCAGGGATTCACCTTTTACGTGCAGACTTCATGCGATATAAAACTGTTGAGCGATCACGTTCCAGGATCTGTATTCAAATTCTTGGTGCATAAAAAGGTTTAAAACTATGTTTAGTTTTCACAGACTTGATATGTTATGATGGATGAATGCTTTATGTTCAGTTGTGCCCTGAGACAAAAAACTGGACCCTGTACAAACTGTAGATATTCTCTATGGTCCTCTTTTCCCAGACAGCGGCCCTCCTCTACCTCGCTATAGCCTGAGAGCTGATATTGTAATAATTCTATATATTATATATAATTATGTCGACACTTCTTTCTTTTTCTATTTCAGACCTACGCAGTACAGAGTCACTACGGCATTCCACATTCAGAGGTAACAGAAAAACGTCTGAAGAAGATTTGACTGTTCAGATGTTTCCTGTGCTCTAACGCTGCTCATTCCTGTTTTTCTCTCAGTTAGCAAAACTCCACCAATTGTCAATGCAGCAACAAGGCCTGGCCCCCATCAGCCAATCAGCTACACAGGTTCTACCTGGTATGTACAAACATAAACACACACACACCTGTGAAGCATGACATGCTGTGAACTTCACAGTTGTCTTGTCTGTGATGGAGGTGGAGGTGGAGGATGGAGAAAGCAGCAGCTCCACGGCTGAATGTTTGTCAAGTCAACTACTTTTGAACCGGCTGCTGGAACCACTTTGAGCTGTCAGCAGCCAATCAGGAGAAAGGATTTTATAACTTATATTCAACAGTGGAAGAAGAATTTTGATATTTTACTCAACTAAAAATAGAAATACTTCACTGTGAACTCCGCAAACTAAAAGTACTGCATTTAACATCTTACTTAAAGGTCCAGTGTGTCAGATTTAGGGGTCTCTATTTACAGAAAATGGAATATAATCTGCGTAACTCTGTTTTAATAGTGTATAATCACCTGAAAATAACAAGCACTGTGTTTTTATTACCTTAGAATGAGACTTTTATGTCAACAGACACCACAGGTCCTCTTCCACAGAGTCCATCGATGGTGAACCGCCATTCAGATTTGCACGTAAAACATTATATATTCACAGCCATGGATATTTTTGTAATATTTGTATCACAGAGAAATGAAAAAGTTAGATTGTCCATTTTTGAGAGGAACAAAGAGTCTCTGCAGTAAACAAACATAAAGTGAACGAATGGATCCAAACAGTTACACTGCAGTAAATGGCGGTCCCGTCTTTGATAGGTAGAAATCACTAAAAGATGCAAGTCCCTGCTTGGCCCCTTCTTTTGAACAATAAAGAAATAAAAAGCACATTTGCAGTGATATTATGGTAAAAGACATTAAAAGTAAAGTTTGTATTCTATTTTTGTTTTTTCCAAAACAAACATGTAAGACGGAGAAACAGAGGTCCACGCTTGGTTGGTGTTGATCGACAGTCCTCTGTTGGTAATGTAGGAACGTATGTGTGTGTGTGTCGCAGTGGAGCCTGGCTCTCAGCAGCTGATCTGACACGTTTCATTTTGAGGTCACTCTGTTATCACAGTTCTTCAGTACTTTTTGTCCTCTGACACAAAAAACTATACAGCAACAAAATTAAGAAGAAAGTTTTATTCAAAAACCTGATCTCCATTTCAGAAAAAAAAGACTGGCGTTACCTCGAGTTTCATCATTCACTGAATCAAAAACACAGAAGATGTAAAAATCTATTAATTTCATCCGACATGCTCTGGATTCATTTTTTAAAATGCAGAGGATCATTTCTGTTATCCCCATCAGTCATGTCAGCCTCTCATTCTGTCTGAATCTTTTCAAATACATAATGAGATAATAAATGTTATACAATCTACATTTACAGTTCTGCATTATAATCTCTGTGTTAGCTTTTGTTAGCACGTCGACTGTCTGGAAGCTTTCTCAAACGATGACGTCGATTTTTGGCTCGTGATTAAAAACTTAAATATCATATTTGACTTCATGGGGACTTTATTACAATACCTGATATAACTTTAGTACTTTTTATATTTATGTTTGTACTTTTAATTGAATGCAGGACTTTTATTTGTAACAGAGTATTCCTATACTGTGGCATTACTACTTTTACTTAACATTTAAGGAGATGCATAACTGTGTTTTTATGTGTGTATATTAACCTATTAGCTTAGAATGAGCCTTTTATACCTACAGAGGGAGCGGGTCCATCATTCATCTTCTACAAACCCAGAACAGACAAACCAAACACTGGCCCTAGACAGCCGCTGTAGTTTAACGGGAGGGTATTCAGTTGGTTGCAATCTACAGCTTAACCAGGAGATGCCACTAAATTAAACATACAGCAGGTCATTTCTGCTATTAGGACACCTCTCATATCAAAACAAGAACAATCTGATGAAAATCTGACATTGTTCACGTATGTCATGTTAACCAGGTAGTGACAGCAAATAAAAGGCACAGTTAACTCAATAAAATCACAGATTTCTCTGGGTTTGAACACAGGTTTAGACATTTTAATGTGGAAATGTTACACATTATATCTTTAAGTAAAAGATCAGAGCATTGTTTGTACATACAGTTTGTGTTAAGAGACGTTGTCGCTTTGTCCTGTAATTTTTCAAACAAATGCAAACTGCACATGCACAGCAGAGAGAAAGAAGAGCAAATTATCATGTGTGGATATGGATGGCTGATTATTCCATTATGTCGCAGGTATAAAACTCATCAGTCGTAGAAGTGTGCACACACACACATACCAGTAGCTTGCCAGCACACTTTCACACCCTCTGTCAGAAACACTGTTGGTTAAGCTCGACGTGAGCGGACCACTTCCTGTGGAGAGGGAAGGAAACGAACGAACGAAGGAAAGAAAGGAAGAAAGATCACGCTGCTTTAGGAAGAATAAAAATAAACTCATATTTTGTTGTGTGCTTCTTTATTTGACCTCACGTCTTTGTCTCTCTCAGGAGGGGTGGACACCAATTCCCAAACCACGTCTCAGGAGCTTCTCATTCCAAACGATGTAAGTACTCGGAGATGTAACCAAATCCATTATTCGAACATGCAGAGAAAAAACTTTATTTACTGATTTTGTTGAAACTTTTCTCTCTGATGTCCTCTGCTGACTGCAGCTGCTGTTAGTTAGTTAGCCATGCAGCTAACTTATCTGTCCTATTAGCTGACTCAGAGCAGTGGGGGAGTCTTGATGTTTAACGTTACATCTCTAGTACAAGAGCTCTGACCGCCTCGAGCTCCCAGTCCATCAGCAGTTACCATCACGTTGATGGATCTAGTTTGTGGTCATAGACATCAGAGAAGCACTGGCACTGCTACATCATGCAGTGCATGAGCTCATTGAACTGCAGCAAGAAGGCTTTACTTGTGTGGAGACCACATGTCCTCAAAGACTAGAATAGATGTACCACATGTGGATGAACCAAATGGAAGGGTGTGTCACTGTACTTTGAATGTGCCATGTGTCTGAGCAGACCAATCAAACGAGCCGTCTGAAACCTGACTTTTTGCTCTTATAGATTACTTTTACAAACATTTACCTCGTTATTTGACACATCAGCCTTGTTTGAAATCAACATCCGACGTGTGCAGGAGCATTTTTCACTGGAATACATGCATGCATGCAACACTTTATGCACATGTACTGATTTTTCAACAGTTAAACGTGAAACTAGCACAACGGCTCTAAGGAAATGTTGGCCTGCATTGCTGCAGCAACCGACCACACGGCTGGCCGCATTGAGCCACACAGAAGCATGAAGCAGTGCAGTGCTAACAAATGCAAACTCAATCACTATGTTTTGATATCATGCTCTACACTCATTGCATGATCAGATACCTCAGGAGTCAGCCTGCGTTACAGTAAAAACAGTTTTGACTCATTTAAATAAAAGGTCCAGACAAAAAAATGACTGAGTTCACTGGCTCTCAAAAAAATGTCTCAGAGGTCAGAATTATTAATAAAGAGCAAATGATTTCACATATCTGAAATTTAGAAAGACAAGATAGCTGAATAAAAAACTGCTGCTACCACTTGAAGCTACTACTGTGTTACAGTTTTATCCTTGAAGACTGTGAATGCATTCGTTAAAAAAGAATTACATAAGAAATTGTACTGAGTGCCGCTTACATCTTCATATCAATCATTTTTATAGTCATCTTCATGTCATCTTCATGTCATCTTCATATCATCTTCATATCATCTTCATGTCATCTTCCAGAGTCACAGACCACACAGAGATGAAATCATTCAAACCGGCTGTACGAGCGTGTGGCTTTATATGGAAACCTTTGAGGAGCTCACAACACGTCAGTGTGACTGTGTATTTCAGGCAGTGAAGCAGACCGTTAACAGTTCAGTGTCACGCTCAAGGACGTATGACATTTGATGGACACGTTGACTGCTGTGAGGTCAGCGCTGTGACCTTTTGTTCATAAATCAGCCTTTAGCCACCTCGTGTCTCTCTCCGTCCCATCCCTCCATCTTCAGCCAGTGTTCAGCCGTTTACACGATCCTCTAAAATGTCTGCTCGTCTACTAATCCGCTTACAGATGACATGTTAGCGTGAACATTCTGAGAGATGGCAGCTTCAACAGTCTCTGTTAACTGTGGAGCATTTCCTCTTTCAGTTTGGTTTGTTGTTGGCACACAGTTCATTAGCTAACATGTGAAGACGACAGCGGCTCACGCTGAAAGCTCCAGAAAAACTAAATGAAGTGAAACAAAGAGTGACAACTATCTGAACTACCTTCACCAGCTGTAACATTAATGCATCAATAATTACAATCCAGACATTGCTCAGTGTTTCTACGCTTTGGTATTAATACTTTTGTCCTGAACTGCAACAGGACAAATGTGTGGCCTCGTTGGTTGTGGTTTAAAGTCTTTATGTCGGCCAGAACAAAACTCAGAGACGGTGGCTACACTCACAGTTTCATGACTTTTGGCTCAGACTGCTTCCTCAGTGAACAGCTGATTTACTAAAGTGAAGCGAGTGAATACAATTTAATTAAAAGCTGTAAAAACTGTGGAAGCCGTTCACCAAATATCCAACTTTACCACAGTGTACGTGGTTCTGTGCACAAGCAAACCTTTGAGACATGGTGTTAGAACGCTTGTTATGGACAATAAAACAGATGTAGCAGATGGTGATGGGGATAATGGTGATAATTTAAGTGTTGTACCATTATAAAGCCTTTCTCCTAGATTATTTTCTACAAACCAAACATGGTTCATGATCTAAACAGACTTCTACATACTGGCAGGCATCAGAAAACTCTCTGTTTGCTCCCAGTCGGCGAGTTCTCCTGTTCACATTACAGTTTCCACTCCTTCCTGCTTTTACAAGCTGCTGATGGCAGCAACGACTGAAAACGTGTCGGCACGGCGGGGATCGCGACAGTTTAGAGGTTTAGATTTGGCTCACTGGTGATCTGCAAATATGTGTTGTTGGAAGCATCAAGAAAGTGTGTTTTAAATACACATATATTCCCCCTTTTCTCCCTCACTTCACTCTTTGACTTCTTTTCCATCCATCCATCAAAGAGCGTTAGTCAGTCATTCAGTCCAACAGAGCGGTTTCTTCGAAATTCTTTCCTGCAGTCCAAACATTTATCATGCTGTTGTTATTGCTGACGGAGTTTTAAGAGCGTTGTTTAAAGTTGAAAACTTTCCTACATCCCTGGATGAACCTGGAAAAACCTCCCAGGGAAGATCCTGATCAGATGTCTGAACCACATCAACTGGTTACGTTGGACATGACGGAGCACTGGCTCTACTCGTGACCACATGTGGAGGTTAGACTGTACACTGACTGGTAAATTGAAAGCTTTGCCTTCTGTCTCAGCTTTCTCTTCATCACAACAGTCCAGTATAACAGCCGCATGCAGGCACTGCACCAATCCGCCTGACCATCTCACCCTCCATTTTAAATTCCTTTGGGGGTTTTCTGGGCACGTCCTTGTCAAAACTTGGTCCTACGCTTCAAACTATGACACTGTAGTGTCATCCAGCATCATCTAGTTAGACCAGGGGTCTTCAACCAGGAGTCCACAACCCCTAGGGGGTCCACAGAGGTACTACAGAGGGTCTGCTAATGATTGTCATAATAATTGCCAATTTTCACCAAAATAATGGTGAATGTGAGGGAGAAACTACAAACGGCGGAGGCATCTGCACTCACAAAGAGAAGCATTAAGCTGTCTCATATTGGTTAGGTTTAGAAAAAGATTCTGGTTCTGGTGAAAATAAGCTTTCTTTATGCTACGTCACCTGACGTCAGAACCTGATGATGTTACCTATGGCATTGTTTGAAGCATATGGCCTCTGACCAGGCTGCAGCATTTGACGAGCTGGGAGTGGGAGCAAGCCAAACTGGTAGGAGACCTCTCTCTTCGACCCAGAACATGTTGCAGAGATTAATTTATATATCTCAGCTGGAAATCGTTGCTAGGAAGAGCAACTTCTGGATTACATGGCCTAGCCTGTTGACACCATGACCCCACCCTGGATAAGCAGCAAGGTCTAGAACAAGGCTAATAAAACCGAAGTAAAAGTCAGTTTAAACCAATCTGTTTCTTCCTCAAACCACAGCCACGGTATTTTCCACGTTTATAGTTCAGTCTGCTGAAGCGCTGCCACTTTCTCGTCTGTTCCTCTTTGTCTTAATGGCAGAGTTTGATGATTTCTCCCCAGGATCTCATGCAGTCACATTCAGTTAATATTTCCTCACACTGGGTCTTTGTGGATGAGTTGTCTGTAGCACCATAAAGGACAGATGACAGATGAATATGAGGTCATGATCTCACCGGAAGCTCTGCCTCTCCACTCGACAAGATAATCAACACCTCTGCAGGTGCTCTCACCTCGCAAAGTATAAATTAAGCATCAGCTTCAGGCTCCATTCATGTTTTTGTGTGGTTTGAACATTCGTGGCCTCATACACACAAACAGGAAAATGATTGGCCTTCACTTTGTCTGTTTGTGTCTGTAGATGTCACCAACAGTTTGCATTATATAACACCTCATTTGCATCTTTAAACATAAAATTTTTAGAAACTTCTAATAGAAAAATGAATTGTCTTAATGCATGCAATCATCTGGGGAGGTCTCATGGTGATATCTATGAGTTCAGATTCACCTGTAGTGTCTTCCCACATGTGCACTGCTGGTCTGGGAGTTGGGGCTTAAGACTCTGTGCATGTTGGAGTGTGATATGTTTGTTTGCTTGTGTGAGTCATTGAGCGGAGCAGCTTAATGACATCCTATAGCTCACAGTTAGAGATTTAACCACAACCCTGCCTGACACTCTCCCCCCTCTCTCTCTCTCTCCCCTTCAGTAAACCTTTCCAAATTACAAGGGCAGCAGGGAATCACCCAAAAATAGCCCTCGGTCCGTCCTCTTCCTCCTCCTCAGCTTCAAGCTGATTTTACCCAACAGCACTAACAAAAAGCGGCTCAGAGGGGGGACACATAACACTGTATCCTGTGAAAAACCTCACATCTCCAGAGCAGTCAACCATGTAGAAAGCGTAGAAGCCGAAGCTTGTTGAGGCAAACTGTGAGCTAAGTCCCGACGTCTGAAAGTCAATTCACCGCTCCGAGCAGAACGCCGTCGTCCCACCTTTTGTTTGTTAGTTAGTCGCTGCTGCTGTCAATCAACCAATCAACAGACCTTGTCCTTATGAATATGTTCATAACATGATTGTTATTCATGATGTGTGACCTTGATTTCTTGATTTTTAGGCTGTTTAACAGTTTCACCAAAAATCTCAGTTCATATCTTCGCAATTCCAAGAAAATGCATTTTGTAGCATTTTTTCTAGACAAGGCTAAATTCTACATTTATATGCAACTATTCACATCAAATAAACCTCATTCAGATAGTTCAGGCTTCAGTCCTGTGGGGAAAAACGGAGCCTTCTCATTCATTTGCATGAAGCCAGTCTGGCAGCGCAGCAGGTGTAACAATGCGAGGAACTACAGGTCAACACGTTCTCACTCCCAGCTCGTCAAAAAACAGCTTCAGCTTTGCACATGAACCGCCTCACAGTCAAGTTAGCAACGATTAATATGCAACATCTGGTTAGACTTTCAAAATAAAGCTTTAGAAGAAACATTTCACGTTGTATGAATTCTGAATTATAAAGTTCACAGTCACAGTTTAGGCAGGTTAAGGCCACAAAACTGGTTTGAGTTACAATATGTACATAATGTAACTGCAGACATATATTCCTGGTAGACTTTTTGTAGCGTGAATGGAGTATTTCCTTCACAGTCACAACAATAAAAAATAAAACAGCTGCTGCAGTGATGACTTTACAGAGACTGACAAACCTTCAAACTCACAGATTTGTTCCTCAAACTTCCAGGGTCACATTTCATTGTCAAAAAGCATGAACACACCGACTGCCAGGCTGTTTTTTGTCTGAATGCCCACTCAGATCTTTAATTTGGAGCTCAAGCTGAAAGTAACAGACAGTTTCACAACTGGACCTGATCTATATGGAAAGAGTCGTGAGATAACTTCTGTAATGATTTGGTGCTAGAAACTAAAACTGTAAACATCTGTTTTATTTTCTTACAATACAACACCAGAGATATGAGGTTTCTGTCGGACCCTGTTCTGCTGGTTGTGACTCACAAGAGGCCGTTCATGAGGTCGAATGGCGGCTAAAGGTGGATTTCACACACTCGGTCCTGACCTGGTTGTTGTCAGCTGACGCTTCTGTCTCCCAATGTGTCATTATAGATAACACACACACTTAAACTATCAGAGCCCTTTCCATGAATAGCCTCTATAGCACACAGATCAGATCAGACGTTGTTGGCCGGATGATGTCGATGGAAAGGCATGTTTGTGGTGCAGAGAGAGAGAGGGAGGTAAAGATTATAAAAGAGGCATGAAGAGTCTGTGTGAGGGAAATATCTGGGTCAGAACTGGATAAAACGAACAGAGGGGAAGTGGAAGTGAGAGGGCTGAGTGATGGAGTTAATTCTCCTGTGTCAAAGTCTGCAGAAGTTCAGTTTCATTCAAAAGTGATTATCTGACCTCCTCCTGTCCACATGTCACAGTGCCTTTTGAGCAAGACACTGCTCTCGATGTTCAGGTGAACACCAGGTGACCACAGATCTCCTGGATAATGTAACAGTATTTCATGTTGATGTTCTGGCCTGTACTTTTAATAATTTGACCATTTGGTTTGGAAGAATCATGATTTGTCAGTTTGGCATGGCAGACAACACAAAATACTACACTACCCATGAGCCTTGGCTCCCATTCCTGTGGAGAAGAAACCAGTCAGACACATAAATTGTAGCATTATGAAGCGAGCTCTGAATGAGTTTAAGTTTAAGTAGTTTAAGTTCTGTGATTGGATGAGTCTTGTGTCTAAGATGCACCTGAAATTGTTTTGTACACAGCCATGTACCTTTGACTTAATCTGAGCAGTTCACAGCTCGACTTTTCATCAGTCCAGAACAACAGCAGCCCAGCTGACGGTCAGGTATGGGTCAGACGGACGGTGTATTTTAGGAACGTTCCTGTGGACAGGCTGCAGCCTGTTGTGTGAATTTCAAACAGGTTTTAAAACCACAGGATCCTCAATCACAGGCTGATGAGTGTTTTTTTTCACAGTCGACTGAGGAGAAATTTGTAGTTACTTTGAACAAGTTTGTCTCCATATTGTACTTGATCACACAATGTGCTGTGGCTCAAGGCCACAGAGGACGAGTGTCTTTATTTATTTTGCTGCAGTTAGAGCAAGAAGGTTCTGGGTTCAATTAAATTTTATTAAAATAGCGTCAGATTATAACAGTTATCTCATGACTTTGCATATACAGCAGGTCTAGACTGTACTCTTTATAATATTATCTACAGAGACCCAACAATTCCCACCATGAGCAAACACCTGGCAACAGTGGTGAGGAAAACCTCGACCAGAACCCAGATCATGGTGGACGGACATCTGCCAAGGCTTGATTTGGTTTATACAGCCTGTTGCTACTGTGAATATTTAATAGGATCCTTCTCAAACACTTCATATGTCTGAGACTCCGAGTCGTCCATGAGCGGCTGGAGGGGAAACTGCAGGTAGTCTTCATAACCTTTAGCAAAGAGCTCATAGGCATTGGGTGTAGGCCAGTTCTGGTTGAGGTATTCCAGGTACTGCAGGTAGGATCGAGAAGAAGTCCTCCTCAGTGTGGCGACTGGTTGAAGATGAACTGGGCCTCCAACTAAGTGAACTACTGCTGATGGGATTTTGACAAAACAGGGAAGTCCTTGTGGTTGGAAGTTTTCTCATTGTGGGATTTGCTGCGAATCCCCCAATCTGAGAACCGGGAAGACGAGAAAGCCCGTAGTGGGAATTTCTTTGTGGAGTTTGCGTGTTCTCACATTGTTTGCATGGGTTTTCTCCAAAGACCCAAATTCACACCAGTTACACCATGTTAGCGTGAACAGTTGTTTGTCTGCACATGTTAGCCCTGTGATGAACTGGCCTGTCCATGGCGTACACCACCTCTAGCCCAGGGTCAGCTCCAGGCCCGCTGTGACCCTGCAACGAATCAGCTCTTATAGATAATGGATGGACAAAACTAATGAACAAGCTCTGTTTACATGTGACTATAATGAAATCATCAAACACTGCTAACAGCTTGTTTTGATCTCATGACAATATATTTATATTCACACGCAGAAAAGAACTCTTACATCGTTGTCTCTTAATTTTATTTACAAGTAAACATAATTAACCATAAATTATCCTTCTTTTTTTATAATGTGTGTAAATGTCAGTCTTATGAGCCATGTCGACAGTTCATTAGCTGTTTGTACACTCAGTCTTTACACCAAACTTCCCTTTTGGGGATCATTAAAATATAGCATTGTTATTTTTTAATTGGATTACATTTACACCCTCTCAGGTGTTGACACTGTGGCTGCTCTCCATTATCTCTGCTGTCACTTCCTCTCATAACTTTAAAAACCTGTTTTCTTTTATTTCACGTTTTCAGACAGAACCAACCAGTTTCAGTTCAGTGAGTTGAGTTTCATGTTGCAGTTTCATTAAAATGTTTTGTCAGAGGAAAATGACACTAGATCACATTTGATCCTCAGATTTTCGTCCTTTTGTTTTGTTAATATCAAGTTTCTATCAGATTTGTGAACATTTGCATCAGCACATCAAAGTTCAGCTTCAAATGCAGCCTTGACACACAGGAGGACACACAGCCTCGCACCAGCCCGCCAACACGTTTTCCTGTTAGGAAAAAAAAGGTAACGAGACGTATTTATGGTCTGAGCTGACACCAGGATAACGAACTATCCGTCTGTTGTTACTGTGACACCATGCTGCATTACAAAACATGCACTGGGACCAGTATAGCACACACACACACACACACACACACACACACTAAGCTCATGAGTCAGAGTTCACCACCTGTTGCTTTTCAGTATTCTTAGACGGATATGAAGAAGAAAAATGGACTGAGGTGATGAAACATGAACTCCATAGTGAGCTGGTGTTGGTTCATTCATGTTTTTAAGTTTTATGAAACTTGTAATAATTCGGTTCATTCTGCAGCTCATTTTGGTGGCTGTAGTTAATTTAATGAATTCAAGTGTTTTTAATGTTTAGTGCACATTATGATTAAACTGCTCGTGTTGTTTCACCTATTTGATCTCAATAATCTACCATAAAGGTTTGATTTTTTACTGGATATTTGGTTGTAGAAAGCTTGTGACGTAGTGACTAATGTTAACACGGGGTGTAGCTGGTGAACTAACGGCTAGAGTTTAATTAAAAAAAACAACAAAAAACTTCAATAGCCAACGCTGGAAGTGCCACAAACTGCAGTTTCTCTTGTCGTCCACTTGAGGCTGGCTCCAGAAGTGAGTCAGTCTCCATAAGTCCCCATGTTAAAATGTCCAACTTCACAGCAGAAATAAACATGTTTACAGCCTGGTACAAAAAACAGTTTTGGTCTCTATAGCTAATTTCCCCGTTCATGACAACTGTACTGAGGGTGAATTTTTATACAACTCACCTATTCAGATTATATTAAGGCTTAAAGTTATGCAGGATTAAGAGCGTGGACGCTCACATCATCAAACTATCACTAGATGCTGCTTGTAGTATCCTAAGATTGTTAACATTTGGTGTCCTAGAGGGAGCTCCGGGGGATCAAGGTGTGTGTTGTCAGGACGTTTTTTGTAGAGGCCCCCTGGTGGCGTGTTTGTGCTATGTCTGTGCTGCCTAAAACGTTTGAATAAAGCCACAAAGAACTCTACTGCTGCAGCCCTGTGTCCTCCTTTGACAAATGCTGATTCACAATGTTCTACTGCTTAAAATAAAAATACCAACACGAATATCAAAGCAAGAATGCAGTGCCTCTTTAAAGTCCTTTAATCCTCATCATGTCTGTCTTATCGTCCCCACAGCTGATTGGCTCAATCATCGGTCGCCAGGGCACCAAGATAAACGAGATCCGGCAGGTATCAGGGGCTCAGATCAAGATCGGCAGTCAGATCGACAGCACCAGTGACCGTCACGTCACCATCACCGGCACACCGATAGCCATCAACCTGGCTCAGTATCTGATCACTTCATGGTAAGCATCTAAACTACAGGGAAGTATCAACTGGGGAAGTTCCATGGTGATATCTTTGAGATCACCTGTAGCGTCTCAAAAATCTTATAATCCAGATGTTTAAAGGTTGTTTTTTCCAAATGAGATTTTTCTCAGAGTCTGAGCAACAGATCTTCACTTCAGAAGCACTTCCTGTCTATATTCTGAAGGTTTGTTCAGATATCATTCAGAGCCTGATTTAAACAACATTTGATTCATAAAAACGGACGTTGACAGTATTTTCTGATTTATGGAGTGATAAAAAGACATATCCAAACTTTCCTCTGTAAAAACCTTTGACACTTTTTTAATGAATATTCAGTCTGTCAAGGTTTCCTCCTGAAATCATGTCACTTCATGTCGTCGGTGAGAAAACTGGACAAATTCAAAATTCAAAACTTTGTTCAGTGCAAATTTCCATAATAATAACAACCACATTCAGTCGATACTGTTAAAAACTGTTAATTTTAATAGTTTAGCCAAATCATCTTAAATCAGGCAGAACGCTGTGTAGAGTCCAGGTGACAGATGAATTACACCTGAGACCAGACAGAAGACAGAAACGTGCAGACGCATTGGTTTGTCAGATTTAATAAGCTGGGTGTGCACGTTTCTGTCTTATTAACCTCACTGTGAACTGGACGCTCGTGCACGAGCTTCATTTCCACTCCAAAATGGACACTCGCTTAGTCAGCTGTTTACAAATCAATACACCACCTGATCCACCAGACCTCAGAACATGTGACAATAACAGAGCTATTTACAGGCAGGAGAGGAGGAAGTACTCAGATCCTACCAAAGTAAAAGTATGAACACCACACTGTAAAAATACAACTTTGCTAACAGCCAAACATCAACAAGGTCACCAACAGCAGACATAGCAGCCAGCTAATATTACTGACTAGTCCAACAGCAGTCAGCCCAGCTCGGCGTCTGTCTTTCAGCCTTTTATTTCACCAAGCTCTCACCAACCACTAAAAGTCAGTCCCACAGGTTTTCTTCCTGGTGGTCCAAAACGCCTGAGCTCACAGTCCGGGCAGCCCGGCTAACAGACTGAGCATTATCAAACAGCAGCTACAGCCTCACTGAAGAGTCATTCCTGTATGTGTGTGCATGAGTTTAGCCACCGCTGTTCCCCTTTAGAAGAGCAGCAGCAGGTCCTGAGTCTGTTGACTCAGATTATCAAGGTTTCTTTCGCCTCAGAGTCACTGAAGTAAATTTTCAGAAGCCATTTGACTTTAATCTATTAATTAAATTTTCACTTAGTTTTGGTCAAAAACTGCTAAAAGTTATATCTAATTTGCATACTGGGTGAAAAATATTACATTTAATTTTTGCATAAGCAAGTCAGAGTTTTCTGCAGCAGCAGAAAGCCATCAAATATCGTTAAATGCCTCTTAAACAAAGATAATTTATATTTATTTTAATTTTATTACAGCACTCTTTTGTGCAGCGCATGCTTCATGTAGTTCATTCGCAGGATGTTTCACATGAGAATCATTACATGATAAAAAAGAAATGAAGCTCTACGTCTAGCACAGAGGACAAGTTAGTTTCTCCTACGCTCAGACGTTTAATCAGACTCTCGAGACTGCCGGGCAGATTTAATACAAGTTACCACGACCATGAATATGCAAATTCATGATTGGACTCTGGATGAAATTGATATTTCACTCACCACTCTTCCTGCCACTGACAGCGAGGAGAATAGGTTGGACAAATCACACACACACCCAGGTCAGCCTCATTCAGACTGAAATGTCGGGTCAGGGAGGTGAGAGACTGACTGAGACCAGGATCCACGACAAAAACGCTCTTTAACGTTATTTATATATTTTAAATCAGTCAACAGACAGATTGCTCAGCGGCTGACCACAGAACAGCAGCTGAATTAATACAAGTAAATGAGTGAAATGACGTGTGATCTTCTCTTTGGGAGATTGTTGTGCTTCATGAATATGAAAATAAATTCTGAACCACGGCGGGCTCATAGACTATGACCTCCTGTTGTGATAATTAAAGCAACTTTCTTTAATGAGCATAATTTATGGTGCTGTTCGATCGCCTCATTAATACAGGTGCAGCACGTCGGAGATGAAACATTTTAGTGAGCGCGGAGAAAATGTTTTTTTTTTAAAGATAAAGGTCGACTAATATGGACTGAAACAATATTTTATTTAAATTTTACATTCGAGGGTGTGCTTTAGCATCATTATTGGCACTTAAGTGATGCAAGTGCCAATAATGACAGTAATGCACACCACACAGTATGCACGTAATATTGCTGAATTAAGCCAGTGTTTTGGTCGCTCATGACTCCTGACAAAATGAAAATAAAAGTGTAGTTTGTCACATTTTCCTGTTTGAGGCCCAAAGAGGTAAAATTAAACAATAATTCACAAATGAAAGAAAAGAATAAATAAATTCAGATTTGTATGTCAGAACATTTTCTTATTTCCTCTTAATCATCTCACAACCCATCTGAGTTATCTGGTGACGTCTTGGAGGGTTTGGAACCACAAAATACTTCTGATGTTTTGATGCGCCAACATTAATCTAATAAAATCATTTTAATACCAGAAGTAATTTTGTTCACTTTAAATACAGGAGAACTCATAATGTAGGACTGCTACTGATATTTTCTACATTGTTGTACTGGTACTTTTTACTTTAAAGGATCTGAGTAATTTAATTTTTACTGAATTAAATAAAAAAAAGTCAAGTAAATAATGAGAGAAATATCGAAAAACGAGAGAAAATAATTGTATGAAATGCAGAGAGCTGAAAGTACCAGTGATGACAAGTGTTTTTTTTTCTTTTTAGTTTGAATCCATCACAGAACAGCGGTTATTAAAAGTAACTTTGATCACACTAAACCAATACAGCGTCTTTAGGATGCAAATAATTTTCCATAAATATATTTAGACGTCCATCAGTGCGTATATGTGAACCTGCCCACATCAAACATGTGTCGTTATTCATGTGTTGAAACATTGCTGCAGGTTCACGTTTACATTTAAAAGATGAACAAATCATTTCATATATATATATATATATATATATATATATATATATAATATGGAGTAGTTGCTGGTGTGTGAAGTGATACGAAGGTGTGATACCGAGAGGGTCAGTAACAGAAGAGCTTTGCCTTGGAGCCTCCGTAATATGTTAATGTACTGCAGCTCGACATCTCATGACCTGTTTCACTCACATATCTGCATCAGCTGAGATGATACGTTGACACTAATTCACAGTTACTCTCTCAGAATAATGCGTTTGCTTTGTGTGAGAGGCCGAGCGCTCTCATCTGAACGTGACTCCTTTTATCTGCTGTTGATTATTCATGCCTTGGAGTGCTCTCTCTCTCTCTCTCTCTCTCTATCTCTCTGTCTCTCTCTCTCTCTCTCTCTCTCTGTCTCTCTCTCTCTGTCTCTCTCTCTCTCTCTCTCTCTATCTCGCTCTCTCTCTCTGTCTCTCTCTCTCTCTCTGTCTCTCTCTCTCTGTCTCTCTCTCTCTC
Source organism: Sciaenops ocellatus (assembly GCA_033000465.1). Classification (NCBI taxonomy): domain Eukaryota; kingdom Metazoa; phylum Chordata; class Actinopteri; family Sciaenidae; genus Sciaenops; species Sciaenops ocellatus. The sequence continues at coordinate 31,173,718 of CP136884.1, read as the reverse complement.
TCTCTCTCTCTCTGTCTCTCTCTCTCTCTCTGTCTCTCTCTCTCTGTCTCTCTCTCTCTCTCTCTCTCTCTGTCTCTCTCTCTCTCTCTCTCTCTCTCTCTCTCTCTCTCTCTCTCTCTCTCGCCTCTCTCTCTCTCTCTATTAAAATAAAATCCAGTCTTTCTGAAGTTCTCACTCCCATATTCAGCAAATACTTGAGCGTGGTCAGTGGCCCTACACTTCAATCTGTGGCGCTGTAGGAAACCTGTAGCATCATTATGTCTGGATGGGTTCATCTGGCGTAATGTTTTCAAATCAGATGATGTAGTTTAAAGTTTAAAGTCTGCATATTGATGCATTGATGATTATTGGTGTCCATGTCCTGTTTGAAACCAAAAATCAACACTGACCTCCTTTGAAGGTTGTAGTAATGCTAGGCTGCTAACATTATTTAACATTGCAGACTTATTTAACGTAAAATAATACGTCCGGTCGTCTGCATCGTGTGGCACATAGAGCAAACAGAGAATGAATGAAGATAAAATGATTTAATCCTGCAGCTCTTCTAGACTTTACGAGTTTTATCAGATTGTTGCTTCTGGTTGAAAAATGTATCCACCATTTTACAGCAACATCTTTTTTAATGTAAGCTGATGGAAAAAGTATTTTTTGGGTCATTGGGCATCAAGTGACCACTAAGTCAAATTGTTCTTGTGAGTGCTTACACATTTTGACATGTTGATGTGTCGTCAGTTAAACAGTCAAATGCTAATACACTTAGATACTGGTCTCTAAAGAAATAAGTATTATAATCATTGTATTTTAGGATGTGGTGAGTTTGTGAGCTGTTCATTCGTTCATTCATCCGTACATGAACAAACCTGAAAATAAAACATGACTGTGTGTTTTTCAGCTCAAGAGTTCATCACATCCACAAGAAATGCTTCAGTTCAGTTTTTAGTGAGATATCGACTCTTTGCTCCTGTTTACTGCTGCGCTCAGCTTGAATTAGAGCTGTGATCTACATAGATGGATAAAGAAATGCACAGCAACACTGAGTGTGAATGCACTCAGAACACGTCTGGGGTCAGTTTGGCTCAGATTCAATCAAATCTCAGCCAGGTGTGAAAAAAAACACATCTGTAAGAAAAAATACTCTCCACATGCTGGAAGGTGACCTTTCCATCTCAAGCAAGTCGACTTCTTCAAAATAAGTCGTCTATTTTGTAGATGGAGACCAGTCACAGAGATACTTGAATGATTATTAATGCCAGGTGTACAAAGGCCTGTGATCAGATGTTACAGGAGTTTATGAATGTTCAGACACTCTTCAAAATGAAATGAAGGTGCTACAAAAGATTTACAGAAAAGGTCTTTTAGAGAGTTAAAGTTTCACTCCCTTTTTTGAAGGCTAGACTAAAACAAAATGCTCCCTCCGGGTTGGAAGTGAGTTGCTGCCCCAAGCGAAGGAGTTTAAGTATCTCGGGTCTTGTTCACGAGTGAGGGTTGGTGCGGCGTCTGCAGTACTGCAGATGCTGTACCGGGCTGTTCAGAGGGAGCTGAGCCAGAAGGCAAAGCTCTTGACTTTCCAGTCCGTCTACGTTCCAACCCTCACCTCTGGTCATGGGCTTTGAGCAGTGACTTGAAAGAGTAAGATTGCAGATAGAAGCGGCTGAAATGAGCTTCCTGCACCGGGTGGCCAAGCTCAGCCTCAGAGATAAGTTGAGGAGCTCGGACATCCGGAGGGAGCTCGAGTGGAGCTCGAGTAGAGCCGCTGCTCCTTCGCGCCTTCCTTTGGAGGTGTTCAAGGCACGTCCAACTGGGAGGAGACCCCGAGGCAGACCTAGAACCAGACTATAGAACCGGACTATATAACCCGAATGGCCTGGGAACGCCTCGGGATCCCCCAGGAGGGGAAGGACTTCTGGAACACTGCAACTCGACCCGGGATAAGAGGAAGAAAATGGATGCATGAAGCTGAAATAGTTCAGTCAATGATCCATCCGACTCAGAAAGACGAAACACAGAGCTAACATGCTAACAGGATGTGGACTGAGACTTCAACTCTCTAAAACTTTTTTTTGTTTCTTTTCTGTTTTGGTATAAAAAGTTTTTTTCTGCTTCTTTTCTTTCCTGTTTTTGAACGAGCATCGTCTCTTCCATCCTAATATATCTATAATGGTTTTGTCCCCTCCTCCCTAAGCCCCTTCCCAAGCCATCACCCCAACTTATACAGCACACCCCCCATCCGTACAGCGAACTCCCCTACAATAATCTGTTGCAACCTCCAGCAAAACACACCTGTCTTATGATTTGAGTTTTGTCAAATTTCCTTTGTTTCATTTTTATTCTCCAAAATATCCGTTTGTTTATTTGTTTAGGTTTAATTTTCTTTTTGGTTTAACATGTCTTTTATTTAACCCTCTAACCCTTCTCCATCCAAAACTCCCTCTTCCTTACCCCTCTCCTTCCCTCCCTCCCTCCACCCTTCGTCCCTTCCCTCCACCTCCTCTTCCTCCCCTCCGTCCTCCCTCCCTTCCTACCCGGTCCCTCCCCTCCTCCAGTTTAGAGACCGCCAAATCCACCGCCCAGTCCTCCTCCATGCCGTCTCCCGTTGACCTGACCATGAGCTTCACCCAGCCCGCCCCCCCTGCCTCCGCCTCGTCCTCCTCCTCCTCCCCCCTGGCAGCGATGGGTGCCGCACTGCCCCACGCTCCCATCCTGGGCGCTCCCTACGCCCTCCCCCTCTCCAGCCTCTTGGGGATGAAATCCATCCCTTACCTGGCACTCTCCACCCCTCCTGCCTCAGCAGCGGCAGCAGCGGCGGCTGCAGCCGCCATCGGGGCGCCCATGTTACCGGGTTCGATGCAGACGGCAGCGACGGCCGTTCCAGTTCAGGCTCACGCGGCGGCGGCCCTGGCGTCCTACACGGCAAAGATCTCATCCTCAGCCAACGGGATGAAGAAGCCGGAGAGACAGAAGTTTGCGCCGTACTAACAACGGAGGTGGAATGAAAGTTTGCATCAGGTAGCTTCTGGGAACGAGGCTGGATTTTAGATGGAAGGGCAGTTTGTTTTTTCCTTTCTTTTACTTTCTCTGTTCTTGTACGGTTTTCTTTCTCTGCCTCTCCAACTCTTTATTCCTTTCTTCTTGACCGCTCAAAAATATCAAAGTGGGATCATTGGAACATGCACGATTTCAGATGTGTTGACTTGGAAGTCGAACAGTGCAAATAAGCTTTTTTCTCACGGGTTAGTCGTACCAAGCCGAGCCATGTACGCCGTGAACGTCTACGAGCAAACCTTGATGACGTGTTGGAAGTGTGCTGGTCACAAAACACAGAAATGACCCTTTCAGACACAACCTGGGTGGCCCGGTGGCGTGCTGTGCCGTTAGCCACATTGCAATCGGCTTCAGTGTGCAGTGTTGGTGCGTTGTGTCTGAAATGGCCATCTGACAGCTTCTTTGTACTATTCCTCCCCGCCACATTTAAAACTGACCTGCTGACCAGTAGTCCAGAATGTGACCAGATTAGACTGTAGACTGTTTTTATTGAGGAAGAGCGTCACTAACGAAGCTCTCCTAACTTGGGGACAATTATCACATTTCCTTTCACTTTGTAACATTAAAAACCTCCCACCAATTCGCCAGTGGTGAGCTTTTAATGAGAAGCAGCAACGTGAGAGAGCAGCAAACAATCATATTAGGTTGATGTGTGAAAGTACAAAAGATTCAGATAGAAGCGAGGGGGACCGTCATGGGTCGCCCACGCCACCTCGGCTCGGTACAGTGCGACTAAAGAGGACTGACCTTCTCAAACAGCAACTAAAGTAACGACATGAATCCTGGTACAAAAAAGAAGTAGTCATTTCCTGTGCAAACTCTTACAAACAGCCATAATTAACTCTGAACCTGCTGCCAAACTCACACGTTGACCGATGCCAGTTAAGGAGGAACTCTTTGACACCACACTGCAGTGGCTCAGAGATGCTAATCTCAGACAGAGGATAGAAAGACATAACGGGACACAAGCATCATGTTTGTGTTTCAAAATGAAACTTTTATGAGTGCTCAAACAGTCAAGTGAGTTTGACGGGGACGTTAAAAAAGACAAAAATATCCAGTGATACGTGGAGTTAGCCTCATGTGGGATATTTTCCTGATTAAAATGTGCTAAAGTAGACAATCCTGTACAGCAGCTTTCTAAGGGCTGATGGTCTCACTGTATGCAGCTTATTTTGGTGTTCATCCTTTCTTATGCGTCAAAGCTGCATGTTTCTGTGCAGATATTCACTGGTTTAATAAACCACTCAGGGTCGCTGACTCCTCGCTACTTCCCCCCTGAAACCCCTTTGTAGTTCTCCAACGCAGCCATGCCTCTGAGAGTCGGCTCACGTGTAGCTTATGTCTCTTCTAGATTATTTTAGGCAAATCTTGGGAGATCCAGACAGACCAGCTGATGCCTTCATGTCTCTGCATGCACTTTGTTGGTATGTTGCCCCCCGCCCAACAGTGGCTGACCATGAGCACCTTGAGGTGTTCCCATGAAACGGGAAGCAGAGTCTGTTTACTTCCTTATTTGGACGTGTTTCCTGTCCAATAGGGAGGGACTTGCATTTACATTAGCCAATAGCGAGTGTGCATTACAATCCACACCACTAGTGTCAGCGTCTACCTTCAAATGAACAAAGCCAACCCGGGACTAAACAGAACCTCTGAACCAGCAGTGTCCAGTCTAACAGTGAATACAGTAACAGAACCTCTGAACCAGCAGTGTCCAGTCTAACAGTGAATACAGCAACAGAACCTCTGAACCAGCAGTGTCCAGTCTAACAGTGAATACAGTAACAGAACCTCTGAACCAGCAGGGTCCAGTCTAACAGTGAATACAGTAACAGAACCTCTGAACCAGCAGTGTCCAGTCTAACAGTGAATACAGCAGCCTACCGAGGTGGTTTTCTTGCCGGGTTTGGCTCCTGGCATCCCGGGCTGAGTCAGTTCAGTTAGCTACACGGCTGACCGAGCTAACCACAGTTAGCTTCACTACTTATCAATGTTTCCATCATAAAGTCTGTAAATCACCTCGGTACTGTAACGTTATTCCCTGTTGGTCTCGGATGCTGTGCTGGAGCCCAGTTCAGTTGCCTGGTAACATCTAGAAGGCGTTTCATTGGATGTATAATTAATTTTAAGACTCGTGTGACTTCAATGTTCGTTTCCATCTTGCGTTAAGTTTGATGTACTTTCCATTGAACTTTTCTAATGCAATACTTTAAAATATGTTGAAATGGAACACCAGTCATAGCTCAACATCATATTTTGGATATTGTGGATTCTGATTTAAGTTGGATGGTTTGTGATCCTACATTTGCATTTTTAGGGACAAAATATATATTCAAGACTCAGCTTCATCAGGACTGTGCACTCCTGTGAGTAAATAAATCACACGTGTTTTGGTTTGATCATGTTTTCATGGCAGTTTTCTACCGTTTCAAAGATCTGCTTCCTGATTGAATTTAACCTTAAGATGGGGGAAAGAATGAGCTCGGGTAAATATACCATCAGGTGTGAGCAGAGACATAAAGCATAAAGAACAGAATAAAAACAGCTTTTCTTCACATCGTCGTTTTCCAATAATCCCACTTTCTTTCACTCAAACTCTGTTTTGTTTGACTTTTATTCCGGACGTGTTTTCGGAGATCCGCCCTCATCGGAGCGACAGTTCAGAGGTCCGGCGAGTGTTTGTAGCTACTGTATGATGATCCTGATATTAAAGGTTATTTGGGCCACAAAGCCTGTAAAAGCCATAGAGACTATTCAGCTTTTCCCTCCTCGTCTGTCTCCTGCTTCTCTTTTTGTCCCTTACTCTTTATTCTATTGTATACTCTCATATTTATTGACTAATATGAAATATTCCCTCAGAGAGTTTATATCACTGGTCACTAACACTGAGCTGAACAACTCGGCTTTTGTATACAATGATGTCTACTTGTATATGACTACTTCCTTTCTGCTTCCTGTCTGTTTAATTCTTTATTTTTAGTTGTATAGAGTTTTTTTTTTTAAACATACAACAGATTTAAAAAACGTCTTTTTGCGTTAACAGTCTGTATTTGTTTTTGTCACAGTTCTCATTTAAAAATGTCTTGTTTAAATTATTTTTTAACTTATTAAGAGTATTACATTTACAGTTTAGAAAATATCTTTGTTTTCCAACATGGCTGCAGGTAAATACTGTAAAACTGTATGTGAGTTTTTTAGTTGTTTGAACAAAATTAACTTTTGTTTTTTGGGAAAGAGAGAATAATTATCACTGTACCATTAATGCTAATAACCAGATGTTTTTTCGTTAGATTAATAGAAGTGTTTTGACTTGTGAGCTCAAACTGGACACACACTTTCTAACTGGGGACGTGTTTGTAGATGTCTGTCCTGCTTCTCGACTTTCAGCATCCACAGAACTAGAATCAAGTAGAACGACCGCTTCCTGTGTTACAAAGAATGAAACCGTACATCATTCACGTCTTTCTCGATATAAACGGACGCCACTCTGTGCTGCAGCTCGCCTGCAAGCTTTGGTGCCAATTTAGCCGAAACACTCAAAACGTGATTCACTTCTGACTTTTGTTGTTTGTGCTCTGGTGAGAGGAGGTTTGAAAGCATGTCAGCGTCTTGTGAAGTAATCCCTCAGTCAGTGCGATTGATCAATAACCTTGTCAGCTTGATATCGGGGACACACTGTGATGAAAAAAATCTGGCTTAACACATTTCAAATCACCTTTTTCCTTTAGATTCAAGGCACTCCCAGTGTAATGGATGGGATGGACATGTTATGGTGTTTAAGCTCAGTGATACGTCGAAAGCTTTCAGGTGGAGATGGACACCCAGAACCTTATGAGCGTTTGTCTGTCTAATGTCTTTTTGATTCATTCTTGTAAAGCACCAACAAAACTTCTGGAAATGTCTGTTTATTTCTTTCAGAACGTTCACACAGCTCCTCCCAGTCAGAAACGTCATTATAGTCACTACTATCCATCAAGTACTTCACTGAAATATACACTGAGATATTTGTACTTTCCATTTAATGTTGATTTATACTTATTTATTACATTTATCTGACCGTTCAGATTAAGACTTGCAGTCAGTTTATAAAACATTACTCATCGTTAAAGATGAATCCAACACCTCCGAACATTTTTCAACCTGTGACTTCTCTTGTTGTGTCACGTTTCAGAATCAGCTCCACCAAAGACATTTCTTCTTGAGACTTCTCACATGGTTTCATTTCTGTTTGAGGCCCAAAAAGACAAAAAAAAAATCAAATCCATCCAATCTCATCAATCATCTCACGACCGCCTCAGATTAATCTGGTGACCCTTTGGAGATTGGACCCCAGTAGGTCCCACTGCATGGTACAGCTGCATTCAGCCTTTTCTGAAACAAAGTTTGTCTTCTCCATGTGACAAACAGACGTCTCTCTGATGTCCCGTGATGGTGGCGCATTGAAGGAAGAAGGATTTGCACTCAAAATGCAATTATTGGGAGGTGAAGAGAGTCTGTCACCATTTATCCTCATCAGGGTCCCGCTACACCCTGGACAAGTCGCCAGCTCATCACAGGGCACATAGAGACAATCAACCATTCACACCTACGGCCAATTTAGAGTCACCAATTAACCTGTTAAGGTTCATGTGTTTGGAACTTTATCAGGTTAACAGCTGAGGTTTGAACCAGGAACTTTTTTGCAGTGAGGCAACAGTAAATTTACAAAAAGAACAATAACAGAGTGGGAACCACACATACAGAGCAGAAAGAAAGAGACATTTTTTATGAGGTGCTGGATTATTTACACAATATTATCATGTAAATTATTAACTTGACATAAATATTTAAGTTTTTAAATCATAAATACTGGTATATTAAGACCCCTAATGTAAACAAGGTATCTGCAGTGGTCTAAAACCAGCTGACTGCATGTAAAGTATTCGAAAGTAGCTCCGCCTGGAGCCACTCCAACATTTGTATTGATATCATAACATAGAGCAGGGGTCTTCAACCAGGGGTCCACGACCCTTAGGGGGTCCACAGACGTACTGCAGAGGGTCCGCCAATTTTTTTGTCGTAATAACTGACAATTTTCACCAAAATAATGGTGAATGTGAGGATGCAGATAACTGAGAAAGTACAAACAGCAGAGGCATTTGCACTCGCAATTGGATGAATCGGTGGACATGTCCAAAGACGCACAGCTCTTGGCATTTAATAACCAATAATAATAATTATGCATGCACTTTTAATCAATCATAAACACATATAGGCTAATAACCCAGTATATAAATAGGTTAATATGGTGAAATAAAAGTCAAATAAAGTCTAAGACCCCCGTGTTAGAGTAGTACTACTACATCCTTTAAGTTTTTGGTTGTAGGATTTTACATACTCACTTCACACTGTTGCACATTGTTGCAACACTTTCAGATAAACTTGTGGATATTGATTAGGTGGTGATCGATTGGTTATTCTACTTATTGTAGTTCTGTGGCTCGTCTGTGTGTGTGAAAGAAGGAAGCAGCGTTTATTTTATCCAAATTTTTCTTGAGTTTTTTTTTGTTTTTTTACAAATAAACTGATGCTCAGCTCAGTTTGCCGTCCTTGCCGAAGTGTCGGAGACTAATGCTGCATGTTTGCTTGGCCTCACTAACACACACACACACACACACACACACACACACACACAGACATGTAAATACACACAGAGATGATCTTGAAATTAACACACACACACTCTTACAGAAACACACAGGCCTCAGTCATTGCACTGACTCCTCTTCACTGAACTAAAAGCAATACTAAACAGAGCCGGACGAGTAGCTTCACATTGGCAGGCGGATATACGTGTGTGTGTGTGTACTTTTCAACTGTAACGAATACATTCATATTTAACTCGATGGGTTGTCGGCGCGTACACTTCTGTTTGTTTTTAAAGAAAACGTGGAATATTAAACGAGCTCACTTATTTTTATAAAGTCAGAAAATCTTGTTGATGAACTGAACTGAACTGTGGACACCATGTTTAATCACTCATCCGTCGTCTCCACGCTCACCATTATTCATTTCTTTGTGTTCTTAAGTCTTCTTTTCGTCCATTTGCATGAGTCTGACTTGAATTGATGTCTATGCAAAAACATCTCTGTGTGGTTCGGCTCGGTGATTCGAGGCCGGATTGGCTGTGCCGGTGCTTGTGAAGTGCAGCTGAAATGAAAAGGGCTACAGTGAGACTACGAGGGTCTGGCTCGCAATACATCTGCCCTTCAGATCAATTCATACTTAGTTTACACATCCACAGAGGAGAGGAGAGAAAAACACTTTTCCTCACCACAATCTGAAAGTCCTGCAGAGATTTTTCTCGAGCTTGGAGGTCTACAGAACTTCCTGCAGCTTCCTTGAGGTTTGCTCTGTCGTCATGGAGACAGTTGAGTTGTTGTCACATGACACAGCATGGAGCAGTGGTCACGTGACACCAGGCATTTAGAGAAAGTGAAAATGTAAAAACAATGTAAACATTTAATTTGCATGCACAGAAATCGAGAGTTGCAGCGTAACACGGCTAGAAAATGTAGAAAATGAATATCAGGAGGTAGGTTATTAATTTACAACATTATTAAACTCAGTAAATAAATAAGGCTGCAGTGAACTGAATAGTGGATTTTAGTCCAACCTTGTAAACTATAAATGAACACAGAGTTCGACTGAACTCTCACTAATGTGAAGTCCTTCATGGTTCCCGTGGACGTATTTTACACGTCGAGCAAGTTTCTTTGTTGCTGTGGAAACAAAAACAAGTCATGAGTTGCTCTTCAGGGTAAAATGTGCTGCAAGCTTCAGACCCTCGGGGCAGCGTGATGAAGGTTTCAGCAACACTGTACAAGACTTTATCGAACACGGAGAAGGAAACTACGATACGACGACGCTCTCATTCCAAGTTGTACTACAAATACACACGTAGCTTGTACTGCAGACAGATAAACGTCTGAAAAAATACATCCAAATACACGTTCACTCTGAACCGACTGCTGAACAAAACGAGTACGGTTATGAATATTGTATTGCACTTGAACATGAAAACTCCATTATGACAAGATATTCTCTCCTGAGTATGAAGTACTACCATCTTTGTGTTTTCATTTGGACTTCCCTGTGAAGATGGGGAGGTTTGCTCTTTGTATATCAGCCTGATGTGTTTGTGATTCTCTGTTTTCTTTCCATTCATGCCATGTTCTAATGAATAAAACACACACTGAAAATGCTGTTGACTGATTTGTGTTTTATCTCAGCAGATATGTGACAAGAGTTACAGATAAAACTCGTGTTTGTGCCTGACCAATGACAGGATAAAGAATGGACAGAGCATGAGCGACGTCACCTGCAGGTTTCGGAAGCTGAAAATTATGTGGCACTGCCATGTTGGATGTCCTGCTTCTTCCACCTCCCGGCTAATCTAAAAATCAGCAAAGACATGCATCATCGGTGGAGCTGAGGCGGGCTGAACGACGCCTGGTTGGTCAATCAAAGCGTCCACGCTCTTAATCCTGCATAACTTTAAGCCTTAATATAATCTGAACAGGTGAGTTGTATAAAAATTCACCCTCAGTACAGTTGTCATGAACGGGGAAATTAGCTATAGAGACCAAAACTGTTTTTTGTACCAGGCTGTAAACATGTTTATTTCTGCTGTGAAGTTGGACATTTTAACATGGGGACTTATGGAGACTGACTCACTTCTGGAGCCAGCCTCAAGTGGACGACAAGAGGAACTGCAGTCTTTGATACTTCCACACCGGCTTCAACTTGCACAATGCATTTTATAAATACACGTTTTTAATGTCAAATATTTCAGATATTTATAACATTTATAAATGTTGAAGTATAAAGTAGCAGGAAACGAAAATATTTAAGTAAATGTACTTAGTTACTTTCCACGACTACTGAGACATTCACTGATACGTCTTTTGTTCGTCTTTCAACATACACAAATGTGTGTCTCCATCACACACGCACACACACACACACACACTGCAAGCTGGCCGCCTGAGATGAAAGTGGCTCTTAGAATAAGAGCTTAGAGCTCAACAGCTGGTCAAATAACACACACACACACAGCCAGTGTGTGTGCTTGTATATATATTTTTTCTGTATGCAGCGTGTGTGTGTCGGTATCTTTACGTGTCTGGGCAAGTCAGTGTCATTGTTTGTGTGTTACAGTGTGTGTGTGTGCAGACACAAACATGACGTTGATCTATTGCAAATTGAACAGCCCTCGCCTTGTCTGCTGCCTCCCCTTCAAACACACACACACACACACTTTATACACACACACTTTCCTCTCTATCTCTCTCTCAACACGACTCTGACTGACTGAAGACAAGAAAGTCAGGGAGACAGTAATTACATGGACAGCAGCTCTAGTCTGTGTTTTAAACAACAATTAAAGCCGCCTGTTCATACGAGGACTCGTCACCGACATGAAACGACTCGACGCTGGAGATAATTATACAGATGTCACGTCTGTGCACAAGCTAACACCAGCAGGGGAGGAACGACGACACGGTGACGGGATGAATTGGAAATCAGCTGTGCTTCCATGTAATCATGTTTTTCATCATTCATTTATTAGACATGAGGGAGTAATGGATGCAGCATCACTCTATTTTCATCTGTTTTATTTTTATTCTTTATTTTAGTGCCCAGCAAACCTGAAAAACGTCACAAGGTCAAGAAAGATGTGAAGGAGAGGTCATAAGGAAAGATGTGAAGGAGAGGTGATAAGGAGTTAGGAGAAGACGACTGCTCTTACACTAGACTACGTCATGATGTGACGGTGAATGTTATTGACGTGATCTGTGGTAAAACTACAAAGTCCAGAAGATGGACTACAAAACGCTCATCTGAGATACTTCCTAGATCCTCCCCGTGCGCTCTGACCGTGTTGTTTCATGCAGGAAATATAAACGTGGACAACCCGGTGAAAAATGTGACGTCATCATCAACGTCAGAATTCAAATAATAAATGAATATTGTCCACCTGTCACAGAAGTCACATGACGTGTTTGTTACGCTGGTATGGTCGCTCACCCTCCTGTCCACTCATATAGAAACATATCAGCAAGTTATGGCAAAGATATATGATTAATCAGCAACGGTAACTTCATGATGATCTGCAGGACGCTGGATGTCACAGTTACAAACAGTTTTTACTCAGCAGGGGTGTGCGATGCCACAAAATTTTGTATCGATCCAATACCAAAAATACAGGGCCAGTATTGATATCAGCTTTTTACTTATCTACTAATTTATGAAGTGAATGCATCATCAATATGCAAATTTGGAATGCAAATATAGGAATGCTAATGTTCCTTTGACAGTTAACACAAAAGGGTTATTATATTCAACCGAAACTTAAGTATCGATCTCATCACGCAAATATTGATCAATACCGATACCACGATGCAAGGAACCGTGGGACGGTGACCTCCTTTGCATTGAAGCTCCTTTCCTTAACAGTTAGAGAATTCGAACAGCTCTTATCATGACGGCTACGTCAGTACTTCCGGGTCATTTCACTCAGTTAGGAACCTTCATGAGCACAATTGACTATTTGACCGCACTCATGCTCTGTCCATTCTTGGTCAGTACCTTTGTGCTGTACATATCATCAGACATCATGTCTGGTCGCGCCCATCTGATGTCCCTCGACCTAAAAGAGCGATGAAGTCTACGTGCTGTTGATTGTATGTTCGTGTCCTGTATGAAACCAAAAGTCAACGCAGACTTCACATACATTGCTCATCGTGCTGAGCTACAGGCTGCATGCATCATTTAGATACAAATATGAGTTATTAAAAACACAGCACACAGGGAGAGTTTCATCCTTCTTCGACGCACATAAAGAGATTTTATTCTTAAAGCTGAAAGCCAGCAGCAAAGCTGACCTTCAAATTTATTTACTGCTAACAGAAATAAAATGTAAAACAGACCCATTTAACTCAGTAAATCATTGTCAATGACATTTAGAAGTCGATACAAATCAGTTAAAAATACACAGCTCTGAAAAAAAACTATGGCGGTTAATTACCAGGTCACAGGAACATGTTAGTTTGTCCACAGTGTGCAAAATAAGAAAATGCTTATCTGGATTTTTGTGAAAACAACAAAGGACATGGTACATACACACACACACACACACACACACACAGCTTATGTCTGAGCTTGGCAGGGATGGAGGGCTTGGCCTGACTGACGGTGCTTTGTTCATCCATCCGGCCCTTCTGCCTGTAAATGCAATCCAATCCAATCAACTCTGGAGGCCAGGGACAACACACACACACACACACACACACACACACATATATGGAGGCACATGCACACACAATACACAAAAACACTACAGTCCCAGAGGGGCAGATGCTCCAGAGGTCTGACAAGGCAATCACAAGACCTTATCCATCATGACTGACAGAAAGGCAGGAGGAGGAGGTGGAGGAGGAGGAGGAGGAGGTGGAGGAGGATAGATAGTGGTAGCAGTTGCAATAAAAGAAGTGGAGGAGGATGATGGGGTGGGTGGGATGTTCAGTGTGCATCGACACCTCCTGTCGGACTTCAAGGTGGATGCAACTGTGGCTGAAAACAGGAAAAATGTCAGGGGACGGGTTCACGTCTACGTGACATTTGCTTTGATATAAAAATGCCAAGTTCTAGACAGACACATACAGAGAGCAGGATAAAGAGAAAGAGACACAAACTCTTATGAATATCGTCAGGATACCAGGACCGTCCATCACATCCTGAAGCGCAGACAAAGAACAGCAAACCAAAGGAATAAAAACTGCGTCCGTGTGGATCCACCACTGTGCTCCAGACTGAAATATCTCAACAACCGTTTGACGGGTTGTCATGAAATTCTACGCAGACGTTCGTGGTCACCACAGGACACAACACTAGACGAGCTGACATGAAGTCCAGGTTGAAAATGTGTGGCACATTATGGAGCCCAAAATACGGCTATCAAGGCACAGACTGTCTAAAACCTGGACGTAGTCTCCGTGACGTCCCACAGACTGTCTAAAACCTGGACGTAGTCTCCGTGACGTCCCCGCAGACTGTCTAAAACCTGGACGTAGTCTCCGTGACGTCCCACAGACTGTCTAAAACCTGGGCGTAGTCTCCGTGACGTCCCCGCAGACTGTCTAAAACCTGGGCGTAGTCTCCGTGACGTCCCCGCAGACTGTCTAAAACCTGGACGTAGTCTCCGTGACGTCCCACAGACTGTCTAAAACCTGGACGTAGTCTCCGTGACGTCCCCGCAGACTGTCTAAAAGCTGGGCGTAGTCTCCGTGACGTCCCACAGACTGTCTAAAACCTGGGCGTAGTCTCCGTGACGTCCCCGCAGACCGTCTAAAACCTGGGCGTAGTCTCTGTGACATCCCACAGACTATCTAAAACCTGGATGTAGTCTCCGTGACGTCCCACAGACTGTCTAAAACCTGGGCGTAGTCTCCGTGACGTCCCCGCAGACTGTCTAAAACCTGGACGTAGTCTCCGTGACGTCCCCGCAGACTGTCTAAAACCTGGACGTAGTCTCCCTGACGGACGTAGTCTCCGTGACGTCCACGCAGACTGTCTAAAAGCTGGGCGTAGTGTCCGTGACGTCCCCGCAGACTGTCTAAAACCTGGACGTAGTCTCCGTGACGTCCCCGCAGACTGTCTAAAACCTGGACGTAGTCTCCGTGACGTCTCCGCAGACTGTCTAAAACCTGGACGTAGTCTCCGTGACGTCCCCGCAGACTGTCTAAAACCTGGACGTAGTCTCCGTGACGTCTCCGCAGACTGTCTAAAACCTGGACGTAGTCTCCGTGACGTCCCCGCAGACTGTCTAAAACCTGGACGTAGTCTCCGTGACGTCCCGCAGACTGTCTAAAAGCTGGGCGTAGTCTCCGTGACGTCCCCGCAGACTGTCTAAAACCTGGACGTAGTCTCCGTGACGTCCCCGCAGACTGTCTAAAAGCTGGGCGTAGTCTCCGTGACGTCCCCGCAGACTGTCTAAAACCTGGACGTAGTCTCCGTGACGTCTCCGCAGACTGTCTAAAACCTGGACGTAGTCTCCGTGACGTCTCCGCAGACTGTCTAAAACCTGGACGTAGTCTCCGTGACGTCCCCGCAGACTGTCTAAAACCTGGACGTAGTCTCCGTGACGTCCCCGCAGACTGTCTAAAACCTGGACGTAGTCTCCGTGACGTCCCCGCAGACTGTCTAAAACCTGGACGTAGTCTCCGTGACGTCTCCGCAGACTGTCTAAAACCTGGATGTAGTCTCCGTGACGTCCCACAGACTGTCTAAAACCTGGACGTAGTCTCCGTGACGTCCCCGCAGACTGTCTAAAACCTGGACTGCCTCCACAGGCTCCAGGCTATTCCAAAAATGGGTGCATGGGTGGAGCTGAGGCGGGCTGAATGAACACTGACTTGTAATCAGGTAAATGGTGTCTATGACACTGTGAAACTTACACAATACTATAGTGAGTGGTTGTGTTACCAGTTCTGCAGATATTCAGTACTAAACTTTTTTAATAGTGTGACAGTAAAAGTGTAAACGATGGAAAATATAAGTGGAAGAGGAAACCATTAATCAGTGACTAAATACATGAAAATGAAAAGTAGCACTAAGGCTGAAAAGGTCACTCCATAACAAAAAATAATAATAATATATGACTTTTTTATGTGTGTGAGCATATTTTTATTAATACAATATTGTTACACTGCATTAAGGTTGTGAAAAGATTTTCCAGAAACATCACTGGCCTCACGCTGAGGTAATGAGTATATGGGTGCAATCTTTTGGACCGATGATTTTCAGCACTCTTAATAGGCAGCGGTAAATTTTATTCATGGGGGAAATGGCCCGGAAAGGCTCAAACATTTATTATGTCTGATATAATGACTCATTATGGAAAAAGGCAGTGTGGTTCTGCCAGCTCATCATGTGTTAATATAATAGTTGACCCTGTTTTTTCGCTCTGTGTTAAGGGAAGTACATTTCTGTGCTCTATGTATGTTGTTAACACATGTATGTAAAGGTGGTGCACACGTACATTTCTGGGCATCATTAGAGCAGATATGAATCTATGTATTTAATCTTTCAAAGGTATAAAAGATTTTGGACCTGGAGCTGCGCCCTGTGGGCTGAAGACACAACCCAGTCTGTCCTTCTTAAACTGGACGTTTCGTATTCATCTTGTCTCGTGTTAAACATTTTCATCTACTTTTTCTGCATGGCACGAACCTACAACTGCAGTACACATCATTTCCCAGAACGGCTCCCAGATTCTGATAGTGATTTTATCTTCATATTGTACACACCTTTTGGAGTTGCTCCAAGCTAGTCATTTACTGCTCCCCTCCAGACACCCGCTGCTCATCGAGCTCCAGTGGCTACCTGGAGCAGCCCATGTTAAATTCAAATCACTAATGCTGACTACAAAGTAGTCTCCGGTTGCCCTGGCATGTTACCACCTGCCAGGACAATCCAAACTTTTCTCGTCTGTTGTTCCCCGTTGGTGGAACGTCCTACCAGTTCCTACCAGATCAGGGGCGTCCCTCTCTACCTTCACAAACCTCCTGAAGACCTCCAGCTCTTCAGAGAGGACCTCCTCTACAACACTACCAACAGCTGTACTTATTGTTGCACTAACATGTCCTAGTCACACTGTATGTTGATTGTTTCCCTTGTTTGTAAGTCGCTTTGGATAAAAGCGTCAGCTGAATGACTAAATTTAAATGTAGACGAGGAAAAAAAGGAGACTGCTTGAAGATAAGTACGCAAGTTAGTTGCTGATGCCAAAGTACCAAACTGGTGTCATGATATAGTGATATCTGCTTCCTTCACACCGTAGTAAGGCAGATTAAGAGCTAATATTTGCTGTGTTACTTGCACAAGTAATGCAAGGTGAACACACAATGAGAGGTGAACAACCTGGAGTTACGGTACATAAATGTTCTAGTTAGCTAGCTAGTTAGCTACTGCTACTACTGTTCCCAGAATAACTAAGACTTCCAATGGCCTCCGTTATGATTGTAACTGTTATGTGCTGTGAAAGAACAGGAAGCCCGTCACACAGCTATCCATTAACCATTCATTCAGCAGCTTACTTTGCTGCTTTGTCACCGTCTCTATCACTTTCTCCTCCTCCTCCTCCTCCTCCTCCTCCTCCTCCTTCCTCTCCTGCAGACAGCAGTGACATTTAACCACCATTCATCAACAGCTAAACTTATCTCTCTCCACGCTGGTTAGAAATCTCTTGTATTGTTCTGACTCTACACCATGCTGTGAGCAAGCAGTCACCAACTCCTACTCCTTCCTGTTCCCCCTAATAACCAACTCCTCCTCTTGTTCCTCCTCCTCCCGTTTCCCCTGCTCCTCAACGTTTTCTGCTCATAGTGTATTCCTCACTTTATCCTCCCTGAAACTACCACTCTGCCCCTCTCCTTCAATCTCTTCTTCTCTGCATGATTTTTTCTCTTCTTCAACACATTTTGCTTCATCGCTGAGCTCCTCCCCTGAGAGCTGCAGACAGCTGTGATATTTAACCACCATTCATCAGCAGCTCGACCCGTCTTTCATCCAGCTTGATGAAAAATCTGTTTTTGTTGGCACGTCACGTTATCAATCAAAGTTTATCCTCCTTCCTCGCTTCCTTGTGGTCACCATCTTCCTCATCCTCCCCCATCCTCCTCCTCATTCCAAAATAATCCCTTCTTCCCACCTCCACCACTTCAATCCTCCTCCTTCTCTGCTGTCTCTGTCTTCCCTTTGCTCAAATGTCATCCCCCGTTCCCTGCATACTTTTCCACCCATGGAGGAGCCCAGAGGACAATGCTGAAACCTCCATGCTAAAGATCCTCAGTGTGCATGCAATACATAAGCAGCATGATTAAAACTGTATCTTGTTTTGGTGTAGCACCTCCACCTCCATGGAGCGGGTTGAGTAAAACACTGTTTGTTTCCTGTTTCCAAACAGTCAACATTAGTTTATTTTAACCATTTTAGCCACCAATTATTCTCTGGTAGATATTATTCTAACTCTGTCGAGCCTTTATGACATAATGATTTTAAACCAAAGTAACCTTTCTAATTTTGCGAGCTCAGCTGGACAAATTTACAAGAATCCGTCTTGCCAGGCTACAAGCAATGCACTCACAGTGGTTACAGATCAATCAGCATCCTCTGAGGAACTACCAACGGCTACTGCACGAGCTACAGACGTGGGTTAGCACTAGTTGTGTGACAATGAAGGCTTCTAGAGAGGTTAACATAGATGCTGCCAGAATCAGTTATCAGAACCGGTGAGTATTTCTTCATTGAAAGAACGATGCTGAAGACTTCTCTCGATGTTCTTCTGCCAACTGATCTCATTAGGAGTTTGACTATATGGTTTGTTGATCTGAATGGTTGAAGTTTGCCCATGATTGACGGTGATAGCAGTTGGTTGGATGAACCATCAGTCCAAGTACTAAATGTTCCTTCCCTTTTCCAAACTGTTCTTCTTCTGCGACCTCTTCATTCACTTCCCTAATTTTTCTCCTGCCTCCTATGCTGACTTCTCATTTCACCCCTTGTCCCATTCATCCACCTCTTTTCTATCTTCTCACATCAGTCCTCTCTCATCTGTTCCTTCCTCCCTCATCACCTCCTCCATCAATCCTCTGCCCTGCACTGCAGACAGCTGTGATATTTAGTGAGCATTCATCAGCATCCACAGTAAACCCATCCCTCTTCAGGGCTTGTTAGAAATCTGTTGTATTGTTCAGCTTGTGCACCACGCTGTCAGGCAACTCGTTTCTCTGCTTGAGGCAACATTTCAGAGGAAAGCGTCTTGAAAGGAGTTCTCGAGTTGGGAATTGTCTCTCACTGTCGGTGTTTACCTCTCCTGACCCGTTCACAAATATGCATCTTTTTTTACAGCCTGGTGTGATCTCCAATAAGGGAACAGCGATGAGTTTTTTTCCACTTGGGAATGTTTATGACATTTGTCGCCATTTCATTTCCTTCCTAAAATTCCTCTGAGTGTTCTGGCTGCTAACATCCAGAGGAGGGAAGCGAGGGGCTCATCGGTTGTCTTGATATCTTAAAGCCAACCATAACATCTAGAGATTTGCAGACCTCTTTTGCTGCATCTGGGACACACGTACATACTTCCACTATAAGAGGAAAACTCAATCAACATGGCTTACATTGAAGGTTGCTAGGAAGAAGCCTCTGCTCACAAAAAAGAACAAAGCTGCCCGTCTCAACTTTTCCAGAGAACACCTGAAGCTTTTTGGAAGTCCATTCTGTGGACAGACGAGTCCAAAGTTGAACTGTTCGGTCACAACCAAAACTGCCATGTTTGGCGAAAAGTCAACACTGCATACAACCAAAGGAACCTTCTCCCAGCAGTGAAGCATGGTGGTGGGAATGTTGAGTTCTGGACTTGCTTTTCATCCTCAGGACCACACTCCACATAGTCCAGAGAATCCTGAATTCTGAGGAATATTGTAAAATCCTGGAACATAAGTTAAAGCTTGGCAGAAGATAGAAGAAGAAGAAGAGAGACCTTATTAATCCCTCAACGGGGAAATTCTTTTTTCACTCAGTTTATTTTACATTCATTTTTAACCCCGAACACACATACAAGGTCTCATAGACATGCAATGTGGAGAGAGAGATGGTGGAGTGATGGGCAGCCCCCCCGAGGAGCACCCTGCAAGCAGTTGGGGGGGTTTGGTGCCTTGCTCAAGGGCACCTTGAGGTGAACTGACACCTCTCCAGCTACCAGTCCACCTTCCATATTTTGGTCCATGCTGGACTTGAACCAGCCACCCTCCGGTTCCCAAGCCAAGTCTCTATGGACTGAGCTACTGCCGCCCCCCCATAGGTCATGCAACATGAGAACGATCCAAAGCATTCCAGGATTACAACCAAGGAATGGCTGAAGAAGAAGAAGAAGAGTCGTGTTCTGGAGTGGCCCAGTCAAAGTCCTGACCTAAATCTAATTGAAACGCTGTGGCGGGACCTGAAGTGAGCAGTCTTTTAATAATCCCCAAAGTTAGAACACGAACCTACGGTGAGGCATCTTTTCAGCACTATGGCCCCCGTCTGTGGAACAGCCTGCCGGAGGACCTGAGGGCCGCAGAGAGTGTTGATATTTTTAAAAACAGGCTCAAGACCCACCTATTCAATTTGGCTTTTAACTGATGTTGTATTTATTTATTAATTTATTTATTATTTTAGTCAATTTTATTCTGTTATTCCTATTCTTACTTTTTATGACATAGTTCATTTTAGCTATTTCTATGTTATTTATTTTATTTTATTTATTTGTTTATTTTATGTTCTTAGCCTATGTAGTTTTATGCTTTTATTCCTTATCTCCAGTAGTTTTATGTTTTTATTCCATATCTCCAGTGTTTCCTTGGTGGGGTCGTCTGCGCTGGGGGCTGTGATCGGCTCTGGCTGGGATGTCTCTGACTCGTGGCGAACATCGGCTTGGCCGAGGGGGGGCTGCGGCAGTGCTCCACTGCTGTGGGCCCCTCGCTGGCCTGTGGCTGGGTGGGCGCCCGGGTGGAGGGGTCCTGGTCGTGGGCCGTGAGCAGCGCCCGGTGCAGACGGCCTCCTGTGATGGCGTTTTCTGACCTGGCTCCTCTGTACTCAGCCACATGTTTCTAAGTTACTTTACTTGTGTGTGTGTGTGTGTGTGTGTGTGTGTGTGTGTGTGTGTGTGTGTGTGTGTGCTTATTTTTGTCCGAATGTGTATGTACGTGTGCATGTGCTGGGGTGGGGGGGGGCTGCTTTTAAACATGTAAAGCACTTTGTGCTACGTTTTTAATGTATGAAAAGTGCTTTATAAATAAAGTTTGATTGATTGATTGATTGAGCAGTTCATACCACACGCCCATCCAGCCTCTCTTAACAGGCTGAGTTCTGCAAGGAAGAGTGGGCAAAAATCCCCCAAAGTAGATGTGAGACTGATATGTCACCACAGAAACTGTTTGGTTGAGGTTATTAAAGGAGGTGCAATATCCTATTAACTGAAGGGCTTCACATATTTTTGCACCCATGAAATCTGAGTTATTTTAGTATTTTTTACAAAAATTCTGACCATCGCTGTAGGGTTTACAAACCTTTGAGCAGCAGTGTAGGCTGTAACGTTGGTCTTTGTGGCCATGCTGAAAATGTAGCAAGAACTGGAGGATGAGCAGGAGGTGAAGGTGGAGAAGAGCATGAAAACGAGAGGCGGATGAGGAGAAGATGAGAGAGAAAACCACTGCTTCTAAGACTGCTGGTGTAGATTTCTGCTGTGTTGGGGAAAATGATGATATGTTGAGATGTGGGAAAGCCAAGATGCCTGAGGGGTCTATTGACATCTGTATCTGAGACATATAAAGAGGTTTCTAGTAGGCTCGCTCTTTCCATTGATTCTGTGTCCTGGTACATGTCATTTGATCTCAGCTGCATCCGTTACCAGAGCCCTCCATTTAAACTCAGGACATCTCAAAGCGTTTAGGTCTATTCTGGTCGTCTGGGGGCTTAACTACTGTGATAAAATGTGTGATGAAAGTTTGTCTGATTAGAAGTGCTTCACGGTAGAGGTCTTCACCGGTCTACCTGAGCCCTTGGACCCAGGGCCCATCCATATTTCAAAGGGTGAATCAGGGTCCTGTTCTATTACAGCATGTTTCAGGTCTGGTAAACATTATTTGTAATACTTAAGTGGAGCGATGAGGACCTGTCAGTGATCAGACAGCAATAGTCATGATCGAAGTGTGTGTGAGAAGTAACATCTGTGGCCACAAGATGGCATCAAATGACCTCTGTGTGTGTTTGTGTCAGAGAGCACAGATGACAGTAACAGTAATGCTAATGTTAGCCGTAGTAACAAATGAGCAATTGTTATAGTTAAGAAGGGCAAACATTATAATGCTCTTAAAACTGCAAAGCTGAACACGTGCAGAATGTGGTCTGACATTGTCTTAATGAAATAAGAAGGCTGTCCCTTAAAAGACGTTAAAGACGTTCTCTACTTGGCAGCATGTGCTGTTCTAAACCAGTGCATAGTTCAGCATGTTACCCATCATGCCATGTGCTCTAATGCACCCCCGTACCATCATGGATGCTGGATTTTGAACGGTGCGCTGATAACAAGCCGGATGTTCCGTCTCCTCTTTAGCCTGGCGTCCGTTATGTGGACTTTTTCCTCTTTGCATTGTGGAGTCGTGGTGGAGGTGTGCTGGAGTCGTGGTGGAGTCGTGGTGGAGGCGTGGTGGAGGCGTGGTGGAGTTGTGGTGGAGGCGTGCTGGAGTCGTGGTGGAGGCGTGCTGGAGTCGTGGTGGAGGCGTGGTGGAGGCGTGCTGGAGTCGTGGTGGAGGCGTGCTGGAGTCGTGGTGGAGGTGTGGTGGGGGCGTGGTGGAGTTGTGGTGGAAGCGTGGTGGAGGCGTGCTGGAGTCGTGGTGGAGGCGTGGTGGAGTTGTGGTGGAAGCGTGCTGGAGGCGTGGTGGAGGCGTGCTGGAGTCGTGGTGGAGGCGTGGTGGAGTTGTGGTGGAAGCGTGGTGGAGGCGTGGTGGAGGCGTGCTGGAGTCGTGGTGGAGGCGTGCTGGAGTCGTGGTGGAGGCGTGGTGGAGTTGTGGTGGAAGCGTGGTGGAGGCGTGGTGGAGGCGTGCTGGAGTCGTGGTGGAGGCGTGGTGGAGTTGTGGTGGAGGCGTGGTGGAGGCGTGCTGGAGGCGTGCTGGAGTCGTGGTGGAGGCATGGTGGAGGCGTGCTGGAGTCGTGCTGGAGTCGTGGTGGAGGCGTGCTGGAGTCGTGGTGGAGTCGTGGTGGAGGCGTGGTGGAGTCGTGGTGGAGTCGTGGTGAAAGCGTGCTGGAGTCGTGCTGGAGTCGTGCTGGAGTCGTGGTGGAGGCGTGCTGGAGTCGTGGTGGAGGCGTGGTGGAGGCGTGCTGGAGGCATGGTGGAGTCATGGTGGAGGCGTGGTGGAGGCGTGCTGGAGGCGTGGTGGAGGCGTGGTGGAGGCGTGCTGGAGTCGTGCTGGAGGCGTGGTGGAGGCGTGGTGGAGGCGTGGTGAAAGCGTGGTGGAGTTTGTCATTTGTGGATGTGGACATGAACTGTCTTCACAGACGATTGTTGTGGTCTTCCTCAGCCCATGCAGTGATGTCCACGACAGAATCCTGTCTGTGTTTGATGCTCTGCTGACACACATGATTGATTACAGAGATTTCTTCTGATTCTCTGAATCTTTGAATGATATGATGAAGTGTAGACGATGAAATCCACAGATTCTTTGTCATTTTATGTTGAGAAACATTATTCTGAAATTGTCGCTCTATTTTCCAGAGGTTGAACATTTCATGTCATTTCAAAGCTACATTCCAGAAATATATATTCAAAACGTGACTTTTATAAAAAAGAGCAATAGTGCATCTTCGTATTTCATTAGTAATACTCGCTTCACACCACCCGTTCACTGATATTCTGTATTTATTAGTTATTTTCATCTGGGTCATTCAGGGAGTGGAGTCTGGCATTCCTTACTCCTCCCCTTGATTTGAGCTTCCTAATGGATTTCATTGGACCTCCCGTGATTCCACATTAATATTTCATCAGCCCTCCATTTCCCGGCTAAATCACTGTAAAACCCTCAGCAGCACCACCACCACCATCACTGCTGCTAATGCTGCCGTCGGATGACTGCGAACAGGCAAGAGGAGGCTGTGTGTGCTGGCTGGATTCAGCTGTAAAAGGACAGGAAGGCAAAGATGAAGACGACGTAATGAGAGAAAGACGGGCAGATAGTTTTCATAATCAAAGGCCACACACCGGGGAAACGCTGAATCACCTGCAGAGCAACTAATGAGTTGAAATCTATTGACTCCACCAGTTGCCTGGTTTTCTACTGCAGCTGCTTTTAAAAACTTTAATATCACAAGAACGCACAGTCGGTTCAAAATATTTAAATTCTGAGATCACTAATAATATTCAGTCGACAGGTGCTGCATGTTTTCTTAAGGTCCAGTGTGTCAGATTCACAGAATATGGTAGAAATGGATTTTAACCTTCATGATTCTGTTTTCTTTAATCACCTGAAAATTAGAAACATTATGAGATCCTACAATCAAAGATAAAAAAAGAGTGAGAAACATTACCATGCTGGGAGGTTGATACATGTGGAAACCTGACCCCTCTTAGTGTTGTGTTTGTTTTCTCTTTTAATAAATCTGATTTTATGATGCAGGTCAGGTTTACAGGCACAATAACAGAAACTTCTCTCTGTATATTGTAATACAGTTTGAGTAAACAGGAATCTTACATTTATAAAAAATACTTATACAGCAGTTAACTGGGGTTTTTTATTCATTTTAAGTATAATGCTGATAATGACAAATTAATCATGACAGTTATCTCATTTCTGTAAAAAGAAATTACGATATTATTTATACAGTATTTTTCTAAATTACATACGAATTTATGTAAAATGACAGTAAAAATTAGTAATTAAATATTTAGCTTTTTATAAAAATGTAGTGTTTTTCTTTGTAATCTTAACAGTTTTACATGAAACATGAGATTAGGTGGAGCTGCAGCATGATGTGTGTGACATGTGAGTGTTTCCTGTTCTTTTCTTTGCCTGCACTGCCCCCTTGTGTTCACACATGCTCTGTGCTGAGGTCAGTTATAAACTGTGGGAAAATACATGAGAGTAGACACAATAATGTGAACAGTGGTGCAGGATAATGCAATCACTGAAACTCTACAAACCATTCTCACCACCCGTCTGACAGTGGTAAGAATAAATCTGCTTATTTGATATAAAATGATGTCTGATAGTTCACTGTGTCAATTGTCATGGTCCAAAAAGACGTGAAAATGAGAATTTAATTTAAATGCACAAGCGGAGCAGCTGTGTAGCGTAGCCAGCTTCCTTTCAGCTCTCATGTTAACGTGTTGGAGTGAAGCTCACAGACCTGCATCAAGTCTGTTGACTCTGCACATTTCACTCAAGTACACAGTGGAAATAAAGTACTGACAGTCCCTGAACGCATCATCAGTGCAGAAACAGAGAGACGTTCACTGCTCACTGTCAGTGACACAGTTTATTTAATACTTCTGAGTCAAAGATTCAAATAATTTACATTTAATAACTCATATGTGTTAATGAACAAATATATTTTAAGGACGTGCACATAAGAACATATATATGATGTTTATATGTTTCTAACATTTCAATAGAAACAATGTTATTGTGTTGCAGTCGCTCATTTTTAGTCGTAGTCTTTGAGTGACAGCAGCTGGCAGGTTAATCGGAGGATGATGTCACGTGATGATGCTGTATAGTAATGTTGATGCAGATTTGGAATGAGTTCTTTTAATGCTTCTTCTCTGTATCACATTACACTCATTTCATAATTAGTGTATTTTCTTTGATCTGGTTCTCACGACATGATTGACTGCATGGATGTGTAAATAAACGCTTTGTGTTGGTGACTGAACTGAAGGGAGCTATTCTGCTGTTAAAGAGTTCAAAGCTGCTACTGAAAATGTTACATGACAAATATGTAAATTTAGAGTCTGTTATGAAAATATCTGGACAAAACTACAGACTAATGGACTGGAATGGACTGGACAGGGAGTATCTTCACAACTTGTCATTCGTTGAGGGACGCTGACATAAAAAGTATTTTATTTGCTTCGCCACGTATTTTACAAATCTGCTATATTTATATGATGTGTATGTATTCTAGTGATGTGTCAGTGGCGAACGAGCCGGTTCAAAGAACTGGCTCTTTTAAGTGAACAATGGGAGCTGGCTCCTGTCCACGAGACGTTTTTTTTTTTTTTTTTGTAAAGATAAGAAGTAAAAATATGGTGCACGATTGGTACTCCATGCATGCAGTGACTGAATGTCACGTGCATGCCGTGCAACCAATCACATGAGGATAGACAAGGACCATACCACCAAGCAGAGAGGGGTGAGGGTCCAGCATAGCAGCACTCATAGACGAGTCTATGCTAGACCCAACACATCGGGTGCACTGAACAAACAGAAGAGAGAGGAGTGCGGTTCACAGACCGTTGTCTGTAAATACAACGAAAACAACTGGCTACAGCAATTTATTGATATTAGAAAATGTGATTTTTACTTTTGAATATTTCAATACAAAGAATTTAAGTGATTTACGTGAACCATTTTAAAAATATTTTTCTGTTTATGTATTTTAATGTTACAACATTTTCACTTTTATTTACTTATTTGCTATTATTTATTTGTCTCTATATATGTATATATATATATATATATATATATATATATATATATATATATATATATATATGCTCTACTTTTTATTTATTTATTTATCTATTTATGTTTTTTTATCTAGCTATTAACACATTTTTACAGATTAGTTTTACTATTTCAGTATTATACATTTTTAATGGATTTCTTCTCTTCTTTTCTTTTTATCTTATTTATTATTATTGTTATTATTTTGTTTTATTTATTTTTATCTATTTCATTTTTAACCTGCCTCCAGTGTTTCCTCACTGCAAGACGATGAGATGGCGTTTCCTCAGTTTGTGTTGTGCTTTGTTTTACAATGGGATGGGGTGGGATGGAGGATCGGGGGTCAGTGGTGGGTGGTGGGGTGGAGGGCAGGGGATGAGCGGTGGGTGTGGAGTATTTTTTAAATTATGTTTTTATGTGAACCACTTTGTGTTACATGTATTGTATGAAAAGTGCTATAAAAAATAAAATAAAGTCTGATTGATTGATACACATAAATCAAAAGTCAAAACAGCGCTAAATTTGTCTGGATTATTTAAGCTATATGCAGTAAATGAAGAGCCGCTTGGGAGTCGAAAGAGTCGGCTCTTCTTGGTGAGCTGAGTCAAATGATCTGACTCACTAAAAAGAACCAAACTTCCCATGACTCTAGTGATGTGTCAGTCGCTAACGAGCCGCTTCAAAGAGTTGCTCTTTTAAGTAAACAATGGGAGCTGGCTACGTCCATGTTTGTTTGTTTTTTTTGTTTGTTTTTTGTAAAGTAATACAAGTGCTCCATGCATGCAGTGACTTAATGCCATGTGCGTGTTGTGCAGCCAATCACGTGAGGTTAGACAGGGATACCACCAAGCAGGGAAGGGTTGGGGATTTTGAATATTTCAGCACAAAGGATGTATTGAATAATTTAAGTGATATATGTGTACACATAAATCATAAGTCAAAACAGCGCTATTATTAAAGGTATAAGCAAAAATGAAGAGCCGCTTGGGAGTCGAAAGAGCCGACTCTTCTTGGTGAGCTGAGTCAAATGATCCGACTCCCTAAAAAGAACCGAACTTCCCATCACTCGTGCGACTCAAACTTCTCGCTCACGAGAGCACGGGGCGGATGTGGCCCAATCAGACGGCGCCAACTGGACGTTGTTCCCGGAATGTTCTGTCTTCGTCCAATCAGAAGAGAATGCGTGGAGGACTACAGGAAGCGTCGCGCCTCTTGGCCAATGAGGCGCGCCGGCGTAGTCCGACGCGGTGGAACCGGAAAGCCCGCAGAACCAGGAACGCTCACTTTTACCGGCGTCTGTGCGTGAAGCGGCGGCGACTCATGAGTAGGACTCACGCACGGAGCTAAGTGTTTGTGTGTCGTGTTAGCTGCGTTCACTCGTATCGAAATGTTGTGTCTAAGCGGGTTGTCGGTGGCTCTCGCGCTCGCTCTCGTGCCCGGTCCCGGTGAAGCCCTGAAAGAAGGAGAGTGTGACGGTAGGTTCACCTGCTGGCTGCGGTTAGCTGGCGGCTAACAGCTGAATGGCTGCCCGGCAGCAACTTTTCAAATCTTCCAGGAGCTCCGCGTGGACTGTTTTTAATGTGTGCTGCTCATAGGTTCATATGTGTGTTCAGAAAGGGCCAAACGTGCAACCACAGCTGATTCAGATCCGGATCAGCCCTCCGTCAGCCGTGTAAACAGAAGTTTGACTCCCTAAATGCACCGTTCGTGTACACGGAGCGCAAACAGCGCAGCGTTACGTCATCATAATTATAATGACGTTAATTACATTAATTTTAATTTCACGGTGACGTCTTTGATGTTTCATGTCTGAAATATCAAATTAAAAGCATCAATCTGACGCGCTCACAATCAAATCAAGAGAACGTGTAAAACACATTGACTGTAAAAGTTATGAATAATTTCTTTATGTGAAAATAAATTATTATTAATAATGTGGCTTGGCTGGTTGATCGAGGCCGCTCTGCTCACTGGTACACCGAGCACGAACTTCTATTTTTAACGACATATAAAGTATTAATTTTAAAAAATACTCAGGTTTCATGAAGGACGACTTAAATCTGAACTTAAAGGTCCAGTATTTAAGATTTGGGGCCTTTATTTTTAGAATAAGGCAGACGTGGTAAACAATGTGAGGAGATTACAATGCAGCGATTATTACTGTAACTAAATTCTACACACTGGACCTTTAAAGACACTTTATTATTATTATATATTAAACACATGTTTAAGTCTACACACTGTGGAGGATGTTATTTCTCACTTCGCCTTATTTTGGTGTCAACTCACAAACTTGTTGAACCTTTCAAAGATTATTAAGAAATAGAAAATATTATTTTTGACAGCTGAAGAGTGACAGGAAGGTCCCAGAAAAATGAATGAATTACTTCATGTTGATTTTATTTATTTTTTTAACTTTTGCAGCAGTTTGTGGTCAAACGTCGTCGTCTTGAGCGCTCCTCTCTGTAACTGCAGACTGGATAAAAACTTTTCTTTTCTCCGAGGCAGCTCCGCCTGAAGTGTAAAGATACTTTTGACTCTTTTGAAGAAACCGCGAAGGGAAACACTGGACAAAGACTTCTGTACATGTGAGCTGATAGAAGCAGCGACTGTTGGGCCTTTAAAATCATCTACTGATTATTAAAATGGGTCGATTAATCACCTTTTGGTAACTGTCAGCTCTTGATGTTGTATTCATTTAAAAACTGTCAGGTTGCCACAGATTACTGACATGATTAGGTCTACAAGTGGAATGCAGCCATCATTGATCCACCTGTGACAAGTCGAACTGTTCCTGTACGTCTGCCAGGTGAACGTTTTGTGTTCAGGACAACCGTCCGGTTATTTTTGTCCACGGCTGGTTTCAGGTGTGGATCAACAGCTGTCACTGTTTGACTTTTGACCTTTTGTTTGTCGTCAGTGGCAACCACAGAAGCTTTGTTGTCTTAGTGATATTCACTGTTGGACAAAGAACCGGACAAACACGTGTCACTGTGTTGACAGCGTCTGTTGTTGGACACATGAAACAAACTACAAAGAATTTCATTCACTTATTTTAACATTCCTTCATGTCTTTCATGGCTTTGTTGAAATCTTCCCACAGCATCAGCCTCTGTAAACTTGTCCATTCGCCTCTTTGTTTCAGTGTGCGTGACCTTCCTCGGGAAGTTTTACCAGACGCTACAGGACAACAACGTGAACTTCAACAGCGCAGACATTGAGAAGGCCATCGTAAAGAGCTGCAAAGATGCTAAAGGCAAAGAAAACCGCTTTGTAAGTTCAAAACGCAGTGTGAACATTAAAACAGCAGAAACAGAATCAGGTCTCTCTGATTAAATTAAATCCATGTTCTCTTAGTGTTACTACATCGGAGCAACAAGTGACGCCGCCACCAAGATGATCAACGAGGTGTCCAAGCCTCTCAGCTACCACGTCCCAGTGGACAAGATCTGCGAGAAACTCAAGAAGAAGGACAGTCAGATCTGTGAACTGAAATACGGTAAGAAGACGTTATCAAACCTGGACGTAGTCTCTGTGACTCGCCACAGACTGTCTAAAACCTGGACGTAGTCTCTGTGACTCGCCACAGATTGTCTAAAACTTGGACCTAGTCTCTGTGACGTCCCGCAGACTGTCTAAAACCTGGACGTAGTCTCCGTGACATCCCCGCAGACTGTCTAAAACCTGGACGTAGTCTCTGTGACGTCCCCACAGACTGTCTAAAACTTGGACCTAGTCTCTGTGAGTCCCCGCAGACTGTCTAAAACTTGGACCTAGTCTCTGTGACATCCCCGCAGACTGTCTAAAACTTGGACCTAGTCTCTGTGACGTCCCCGCAGACTGTCTAAAACTTGGACCTAGTCTCTGTGACGTCCCGCAGACTGTCTAAAACCTGGACGTAGTCTCCGTGACATCCCCGCAGACTGTCTAAAACCTGGACGTAGTCTCTGTGACGTCCCCACAGACTGTCTAAAACTTGGACCTAGTCTCTGTGACGTCCCCGCAGACTGTCTAAAACCTGGACGTGGTCTCTGTGACGTCCCCGCAGACTGTCTAAAACCTGGACGTAGTCTCTGTGACATCTCCGCAGACTGTCTAAAACCTGGACGTAGTCTCTGTGACGTCCCCGCAGACTGTCTAAAACCTGGACGTAGTCTCTGTGACGTCCCCGCAGACTGTCTAAAACTTGGACCTAGTCTCTGTGACGTCCCCGCAGACTGTCTAAAACTTGGACCTAGTCTCTGTGACGTCCCCCACAGTGGAGGTTGACCCGTTTGGAGGGAGTAGCCTTCACCTTCTCGTCCAGACGTTTGATTTCCGGTTTTCCCGTCAGCTCTTTGTTGTTTATTACTCTTCATCTGTGTCCTTTCTTGTGTGTCCCGTGCAGACAAACAGCTGGACCTGACCACGGTGGACCTGAAAAAGCTTAAAGTGAAAGACCTGAAGAAGATTCTGGAGGAGTGGGGCGAGTCCTGCAAAGGCTGCGCGGAGAAGTCCGACTTCATCCGCAAAATCACAGAGCTAATGCCCAAGTACGCCCCTGCAGCCGCCAGAGCACGGACAGATCTGTAATGAGGGACAAAGACAAAACACAGCCACAACTTTGGACTTTGGAGAGGACGAAGAGGAGGAGGAGGAGGAGGAGGAGTTGTTTGTCTATTGGGTTTTGGAGGTGTACACTCATCTGGTAATCCTACACTGATTTAGAAGTATAGATCTGTAGTTTAGTCCTGTGCTATACTTTTAAATCATGTGTGAGGTCAGTTTTTGTGTTGGGATTTATGGCACAGGAGCTCTGATTCACGGGAACATTTGAACACTGGGAGACGTAGTGAAAACATTTCACAGTACGCTGGCTAAATGAGTGACATTTGTAGTAGTCCGTCGTTGCGCTGTAACGGAGCAGCAGTGTGACTCTTCTGTCATCGAGCAGCCTCTGACGACGTCTTAAAGCCGAGCTGCTAAAGGGAAGTCGTCACGTTTCATTTCCTGTAGCGTCCCCCCAAATTTTAGCCTGATATCCATGACACGGTGCGGAGGAGGACGAGTGAACGTGGATCAACATGGAGCCCACACGCCGAGACTTAAAACTATACTGACATGTCCACACGTACGTTAAAGTTAATCTGACGTTATTATGCGTTTATTCAAATCATGTGGTTATCTTCCAGACTTTTGTTTTTAGTTTGACATTTCCTCTTTTTGTTACTCATTAACGTGCAGGAAGAGAAGCTGTATTATCGCTTCAGCTGAACGTTCAAGCAGCTTTTTTTAAAGAGAATCAAGACGAAGAGGAAGGGATGATCACAGCAACCCAAAATAAAACAGTTTTGGACGTACGTGTCGGTGTGCGAGTGTCGTGTTAAGATTGGAAGAACATGAAGCCGTCTTTAAAGGCTCCAGTCCCTTTTTTTTTTTTTT
This sequence comes from Sciaenops ocellatus, assembly GCA_033000465.1. Classification (NCBI taxonomy): domain Eukaryota; kingdom Metazoa; phylum Chordata; class Actinopteri; family Sciaenidae; genus Sciaenops; species Sciaenops ocellatus. Next base: position 31,141,955 of record CP136884.1, on the reverse strand, counting down.
TTTTTTTTTTAACCCTCGATTTAATCCTTTAGTTTAAATTTGCAGTAAACAAAGTCGCCCGTGTTCCAACCCAGAGTCACTCAAATGAACTGTACACTTATTAAAAGACAGTGAAATGAATTATTTGTTTTTGTTCTCATTCATCACACGGTGGTTAACCTTCAGTTCAAGGAAACGTCGCTGCAGCTTTTAGCAGAAGCATCAAATAAATGAATCAGTCCAACAGGAAGGTTCACCAGTTGTCCTCCTGTCAGCAAAGTGAGAAATGTTTAGTAAAGATATTTATTAAGTGCTTTTATTGTTTCCTGGCTTTGTTTTGGCGGTCGGTTACATTTCAGTTGGTTTCTGTCGTGACGCTGTACATGTGCCGGGATCACCTGCAGTATCATCCAATCAGGAGTTGGAGAAGTTTTGAAATTTAAATAAATAAGAAAGCTGACTGTGTGTGAACTCACCCACACTGTCAAACGACACTTCTTTCACCCCCCGAGCTGATATTTTATTGATGTTTGATGTAAACAGAGACTTGATATGAGACATGAAAACTTGTTTCACGTTGACTGATCTTTCATGTAAGGCCCAGACGTTTGTTACAACTGTGCTATTCTACTTTTTCATTAAAACAACAAAAAGTTCGTGTGGAGAAGACGATGATGTCATTTCATTTCAATTCAAACATTCTCACAGATTTTATTTGAACATTTCAGGCTCCAGATTCTGAACCCCAAACTGTGTCGGTACAGAAATGATTTGTACAAAAACTGAATATTTTATTATGATATGAGATAATAGTTTGATGTATGAACCCGACCACAATGCTGATCAGTCCACAACATTGATTATATGAGAGCTATGTATCATAAAAACTATTCCAAAACTAAAAAAAATCATCAGTAATTTAAGTATTTTAAGTACTTTACTTGATTATTTCCATTTTATTCAACATTTGACAGCTTTAGTTGTTCCTCGTGTGTTTAGGTTAAAGATGAATCCAGCGGTTCTCAACCTTCTCGGACTCCTCGTCATGTTTGCTGACATCGTCTCTAGATTTAAGGTTTTATTTAAATAACTAAATAACTTAATAACTTGAAGGTCAAAGAAGTGAAGTTATCCAATGTTTTACAAAAGAAGAGAAAAAATACAAAGTACAGATTTCTGTGATTCATTGACAGTATAAAGAATGGACAGCGTATGTGTGACATCACCCACAGGTTGATAAAATAAAAGCATAGTCTGGTATATTAATATTCTTCTATTCCTGTGACACACACTGATGTTTACTGCAATGATTTAATATACTATTTCCTTTAATTCATCATGTCGTCATCTCAGCATAACAGGATTTGTCCTTTCAAGATAATGACACAAATAACTCGAGAAAATAAAAGAAATTAACTCGTTATAAGAGAACATCCATCCATTATCTATTTCTCTTTATGTCATTATTATTTGGTTTGTATGTCATATAAAACCATGAAGGAAAGACAAGAAATAAAGTTTAAAAATTTGACATTTAAAATATTTAAAATCCAAAATTAAAACATGACTTGTCTGTTTTGTTTATTTAAAAAAAATACATTGTGTTCTGTTAATGACAGAATTTAAAATAAAAATAAATAAAATAAATCAATCTAAAAAATAAAATAAAAATAAAATAAATCAATCTAAAAAATAAAATAAAAATAAAATAAATCAATCTAAAAAATAAAATAAAAACTTTGTTATTAAAATTCAGAATAAAGCGTGACACGTCATGACGCAGCCGATGACGTCACCGCAGCCCCCGCCCTCCAGAGGGAAAGCGCACATTCCTATTGTCCAAGATGGCGGCGTAGGTGCAGACCTGTGATGCTGACATGTTTTTAAACCAGTTTATTCTTTTATTTCCACATTTATGCAAATATTCGGTGTTTCGGGTGGTAGCCGTTCTTTACCGGAGCTGTCGTCGGCCACGTTACGTTTGCTAACACTCCCGGAATTCGCTCTCCAGGCCGGATTCCCGTTGCAGGCACCGAAAAGTTTGAGCTCCATCACCGTTTGAAGATGAAGAGGCAGGCCGGGAGAGAGACGAGTCCGTCCAGGGCCATCGCCAAACGGATACGGGAACGGGAGCGAGAGAGCGCACGGAGAGAGGAGCTGCCGCCGCCGCCGCTGGCTCTGCTGCTGGCAGAGAGCCGGGGGTATCACCGACGGAGCCGAAGCAGGGAGCGGGAGAAGCCGCGGCTCAGAGAGGAGCGGGCGGCCGCCTTGGAGCTCCACCACCGACACGAGCTCAGCCTCCTCGGCCGCCCGCCGCTACGGACTACGGCGGCCGCGGCGGCGACGGCGGCGGCGGAGCTTCCCGCCGCCAGGCCGGGCACCCTGGAGTACAAAACGCTGCTCATTAGCAACCTCGGCTCGCAGGTGTCGGACGAGGACGTGGAGGACGCGCTGTTTCACGAGTTCAAAAAGTTCGGGGACGTCAGCGTCAAACTGTCGCACACGCCGGAGCTGGGCCGGATCGCCTACGTGAATTTTCGGCACCCGGAGGACGCCAAGGAGGCCAGACACGCCAAATCGTCCAGGTTAGTTCTGGGTGACCGACAGCTGAAGATCGAGCCCATGTACGTGAGGAGGCGGAGTGTGACGCCGCCGGACGTCGGGTACTTGCCCCTGCACGCACCGTACCCCTACAGACAGCGGTCCCTCTCCCCGCCGGGACCCGGCGTGAGCAACATCAGAGACCTCCGGGCCAGACACTACGCCCTGGAGACGCTGGGTCTCAGCAGAGAGAGGGAGAGGCTGTTGGATTATTATGGCATGCTGGATGAGAGGGGCCGGCCCTACGGCTTCCCTCCAATGCCCGTGGTGGAGGATTTAAAGCCGGAGGACGATCAGAGGGCGACCAGCAACCTTTTTATTGGAAATCTGGATGGTAATGTCACAGAAGCAGAGCTGAGGAGGGGCTTCGACAAGTATGGCATCATCGAGGATGTTGTGATTAAACGGCCGGCCCGCGGACAGGGTGGGGCGTACGCTTTTGTGAAGTTTCAGAACCTGGACATGGCCCACCGGGCCAAAGTGGCCATGCAGGGGCGGCTGATCGGCGGCAACCCAATAAAGATCGGCTACGGCAAGGCTAACCCCACCACGCGGCTCTGGGTCGGTGGTCTCGGGCCGGGGAACTCCCTCGCCGCCCTCGCCCGGGAGTTTGACCGCTTTGGGAGTATCAGGAATATCGACTACGTGAAGGGGGACAGCTTCGCTTACATCCAGTACGAGAGTTTGGACGCAGCTCAAGCCGCCTGCACCCAGATGAGGGGCTTCCCTCTGGGAGGCCCCGAGCGCCGTCTGAGGGTGGACTTTGCCAAAGTCGAGGAGAGCCCCTCTCGGCCGTTTCCTCCTGGTTACCAGCCCCCAGTCGCACCCCCGTCCCACTACGACCTCCTCGGGGAGACCTACAGCCGCCATCGCAGCCTGGAGCGAGAGCTGAGGGGAGCCAGGGAGCGCTCGTCACCTCCCTCCCACAGCCTCCTCTCCCAGAGGGAGAGAGACAGGGCCCTGCTGGAGAGAGACTACCCCACCAGCCCCACCCGCAGCCTGGAGAGGAGAGTGGGAGGGGTGGAAGCGTTTGGGAGGAGAGGAGCGAGGAGCCGCAGCAGGAGCAGGGAGCGCTGGCTGAAGGAGAGGGAGGAGAGGAGGAACAGAAGGAGGAGCAGGAGTCCGTCCACCGACAGGCTGACGGAGGAGAGGGAAAGAGAGAGGGAGAAGGAGAGGGGGAGGTCGAGGGTTCGAGGGCTGGGAGGAGCCGTCTCTCCTGACGCAAGCCCGGACCGCGCACGGGTTCGAGCTCCCGACTCCACCACGGAGCCGAGAGACCACTCCCCCGACAGCGGCGTCGCGGGCCGACACCCCAGCACCAATGAAGAAGACCCACCGCCCGGCCGCCATCACAGCAAGAGGTCGTCCATCGAGCACCTCAACAATCACCACCATCGAAACAGCGAGGTCGTCGCCGCCGGCTCTCCTGCGACCCACACGGACACGCACACCTCGTCCTTGCCCGGCACGCTGTCGGAGTTCGCCCAGGCGTCGCTCTCCAAAACGTGGCACGGCTTCTTTGCCCTGAAGAACAGCAGCTTCCCCACAGACCTGTACATGCTGGAGGGCGGCGCCGCGTTCTTCAACACGGTGATGAAGGACAGCCTGAAGCTGCAGAGCCAGAACCAGCCCAGCCAGCTGAAGATCGCCCAGAGGCTCCGCATGGACCAGACCCGTCTCGATGAGGTGTCACGACGCATTAAACTCGGGCGGCCCGACGGGTTTGCTATCCTGTTGGCCATCCAGGGCCCCGTAGACCGACAGGCCCCCGCCCCCGAGCCCGGACTGCAGGTGCGCTTGCTTCGACACCTGGTCACCTACCTGAGGAACAAGGAAGCAGCCGGGGTGGTGAGCCTTCCCGCCGCTAAAGAGGGGGGTCCTGGGGCGATGCTGTACGCCTTCCCTCCTGGAGAGTTCTCACAACAGTACTTACAGGCTGCCAAAAGGACTGTGGGTAACCTTGACGAGGAGCACATGGTTATTGTGATCGTCAATGACACTAACTGATTATTACACTGAAGAGTACGTACATGTACAGACACTTAAAGGCATGCAGACACACGGAGCGAGCTGAGGGGAAACTCGACTACAAATACTTCCATGTTTTTTTTTTAAAAAAAGGCATTTTATTGTTTTATCAAATATCTTATAAATGAAACACAAACGTACACTACATCTCTCTTTGACTCTATACGTTTATTACTTCATGTCTCTGATGTTCAACTGGTTGTTTTTGGAGGAGTGAAGCGTTAAAATAGTCTGAAACACTTTGAAAGGTCCAGTGTGTCGGATTTATGCGGCCCCATTTCCAGAATCATAACTCTGTTTTCATTAAAGTATCTTCATGTTTTTGTTAGAATGAGACTTTTATATGGACAGACGGACTCTGACGTGTTTCCACAGTACAAACTTAACACTAGCTCTAGATGGGGTGAGACGAGGGAGCTGCAATCGTCAGACATCACCGCCAGATGCCGCTGAATCCTCCACACCGGACCTTCTGTCTTTATTTTTTTATTTTAAAGGAGAGGATGTAAACGCCTGCTGCACACAGGCAGCACTGTTGCTTTTGTACTCTTTAAGCTGTAACATACGACACTAAATCCGAGGGGTTCGTTTAAACTCGCTCGTTTACTTTGTTTCCTTTTATCGCAAATTTACCAAGTTGTTCTGTTGTGTCCACTGTACGTGGGCCTGGGAGGTTTTATACGAAGTGATTGTACTGTAAACTGAAAGGGGCAGTTTGTCTTCGCAGACTGTTGTTGACGTGTTTTTAATTTTTTGATTTCATTTTTATTTTTTGGTTAAAAACACCAGCCGCCACAGCCAATAGAGACAAAAGTGAATTTCCTGACTCGTCCCTGTGACTGTATATTTTATATAGCTAGTGTTTTATCAATTGAACCATTCCAGTTTCTTCTTTTATGGAAGACGATTAGAGCCACACGTGAAAAATTTATTTGACTTTAAGGTTAACAATAATAAAAAAAAACAAGTCAGAATTCTGATTTTGAACTCAGATTTTTTTCCTTTAAAAAGAAAAAAATGTTGCACATAATTTAAATTCTGAGAATTTTTTTTTTGTTTAATTCCTTTAAAAAACAAAAAAATTATGAGTCTAAAATCAGAATTCTGAGTTGTTGTTTTTTAACTTTTCAGTCAAATACATTAAAAAAAACAACAACTCAGAATTCTGATTTTAAACGCTCAGGATTTTCTCTTAATGTTTTTTTAAAAGATGTTAAAGATTTTTAAAAATTCTCAGAATTTAAATTTTTTTTTCTTTTTTGATTTCTTTCACACACAAAAAAATATATCTGCAAATTTAAAGTCAGAATTCTTCAAATTTGATTAAATTTTTTACAGAATTTAAAGAAAAATTCTTACAAAAATTAAAAACAATGTTCGTTTTAATTTGATTCATTTGTTTTACTTTAAACTCGAAACTCAAACTGTTCACGTGTTGGCTCTGATCTTCTTCCATACCTCTTTCATTTTGAAAGGTGTGAGTGTGTTTGGTCTGATGTTGCATGCAGGAAAAGGAAAAAAAAAAAGTTCTATTTTGTCTTTTAAAAATGTACGCCTCTCTTTCAGTAACCTGTTGTCACTTGAGATGTTTCAGTTTGCTGGAGATACGTGTTGAGCTGTCATACTCGTTCAGATTTTATATTGTATACCGACTTTTATTCAACATGAATACATGAATCCATCCATCTCTACTGCATCCGTGCTCCTCGTTCTTTTGTTCATCTCAGTCCTTTCTCTTAATGCGAGCGTTGTCATGAATTGATGTGAGTTTAAAGCATTCAGATTCCTCAAAAGATCTTTTTAATTTCCTCTAACGATGTGTTCATTTCAATCAAACTCACCTCAGGCACACCCCAAACCTTCTCCAATAGCTCCACAGATTTATTTCTGTAAATGAGCCGGTCCTAACTTCAATGTTTGTGTCAAGACGCCAATTTCCAGAAAAAAACACCTTTTCCCGCCTCGATGAAAATGAATGAAATATTGGAGGCTATGAAATCAAATAAAAACATGGAAATTCTTCTGCACGTAGACTTTTTTGGAGGGTTTTATGGTGGAAATTATAAACGAGCTGTTGAGAACATTTGTAGTTCATCTAGAGGATGTGTAATACCTTGTATAACACGGCTGCATGTCCGCTTTCGATAGAAGCCTGAAATTTTGTGAGGAAATTGCATCAGATGTGTTCAAATTTCAACAGTGAAGAAACTGAGCAGTAAACGGTGATGTTATAAGAAATTAGAGGACGTGTCAGGCTGCAGATAAACATGGTACTTTAGTTTGTTACAACACAAACAAGTTCATGGTTTGGGTATCTAAAATATTTCATTTCTGGCTAATGTGACATCTTTTAAAGTGCTTTACATAAAACACAAAAGGCATTAAAAGAACCACAAGGCAACATAAAAACATTTAAATAGGATCTACAAGCAAAATCTAAATTAAAAAAAATAAACCAGGCGAGTAAGAATTAATAAATCGTTTATTAAAGTTTCTTCAAGTGTAAAAGACAGCGTTATATTCTGATCCAGGTGGTTCGGGTCCACACTGAGACGGTCTGGTGTGGGCTTCATTTAACTGATGAAACGGTGTGTTTGCTGTAAAGAAAAAACAGACTTTTATTTAATTGATTATAAACTGATAAATCATTTATTATTTCTGTTCAGACAATCAGCTAATCAAGTCATCTTAAAATACCTAAAATGTTTTACAGAAAACAGTAAAACATGAAGTAATGATGTAATATAATATTTTATTCTTTTATATTAAATGAATATCATGTCTGCTGATGAGTTCTTTTAGATTTACGGTCTTTGTAACAGTAACTAAGTACTGTACTCAAGTACATCTTTTGAGTATTTATACTTTATACTCGACGTACTCCTCGACATCTCAGAGTTAAATATTGTGCTTTGACTTCACTTCATCTGACTGCAGTAGTTATTTGTCGTATGAAAGTGATTTAAAATGATGCACCAAATAGATAAATAGTTTTCATTTCTGGGGGTCACAAAATAAATCTGACTAAACGTGTTAAAGTTAAACCAATGAGCTGAATCTGCATTTAAATTAAACCTGTGCAAAGAAGTTAAATATGTGCATAGTAATTTGACATGTGCAAAGAAGAAATGAAACCTGTGCAAAGATCTTTACAAATAGAAAACTATATAAAAGTAAAAACATATTTGAACATTTTTTATATAAAAATAAGAAACAGATCTACAAATAGAGATAAAAACTTTATAGAATTAACTGCTGTGGACAAAATTACAATAACAGAGTGATCATAATCTGTTCAACAATAAATAGTGTTTGTAGAACTGTTATATGAAAGAAATATCACACTCAAGGTCTTGCTGTTATTCTGTATATCAGAACGGCTGCCATTCTGTTATAGGTTAGTTAATTACAGCGTGCTGTACAACATCGTGACTGTATTCAAGTTGAAATTAAGTTTATTTGGTTATTTTAGTTTCGTTCCATATACCAACATTTGATTTGTTCATTTATTTTGTGGTTTCTAAACTCTCAATAAAAACAGTCAGATTTTCACAGATAATACATTACTGGAAAATGATCATTTGGCTCTACCTTGTGGAATAAAAGCACCATTACAACAAAAAGAAAGATAGATAGATAGATAGATAGATAGATAGATAGATAGATAGATAGATAGATAGATCTATGCTTCAAAAAAGCATATAAGCTTTTTATAGGTTATAAACAAAACTTAGCTGCTCTGAGAGGGAAGCTGTGGCTGTGTTTGTGGGCTAATTAAGTCAAAATCATCTTTGGGCTGTCACGTCAGCAGGTATGACGGGATGAATGACAACTGCATCATGACTTAGCCAAGTTTGATGTGCAAACAATAAAAAACAACCAAAAAATAGTAAGAATAATAACTGGTGTTTCAGGTAGTAAGAAACAAAGTAAGTTTTGTTAATGGTGCCTACCGTTATTCTCCTCACTTCAGTGAATGGTGGGCGGCTGTTATTCATCCTGTCATACCTGTCGGCAGACGTCACTCATGGCGTGACAGCCCAAAGGTGATTTTAACTTGATTTTAACCTTTAAAAAAGCTTGATAAAATAAAGACAAATAAAGACAGGTACCTTTAATTCTTCCAAGATATAATATAATATAATATAATATAATATAATATAATATAATGTAATATAATGTAATATGAGGCTGAACTTGCAGGTTGGGGGGCCCCTGGTGGCTGAGGGCCCCATGCATCCCCATATAGCAAGAAACAGCCCTGCTTCCTGTACAGTCATATCTGATGGGTGTTAACAGGCGGGGACTGCTGAAACTCAGCTCAGGCTCCATTTTAAGTTGACGGAGCTGAAGGAAGAGAAGCTCAGACTGAGGCAGGGTGAGTGTTAATCCAACATGTTATCATTTGAATGACACATATGTACATATAAAAAGGTAAATATATATATGGACGCAGAGTTGTGTACATGGCTGATGGCTGTACATGAGAGATTTGAAAGTGCGTCACACGCTGGCTGCGTGCCAGCTTCACTGTGTCTGTTGACTTCTGTCAGTTGGTTAGCAGAGTTTGGAATGGTTCCAGGCTGTATTAACTGGGACTGAATCCATCAACTGGATCGTTTCAACTGCACGGTGATTTATTTGAACGTGAAATGTAAAAACAGTTTGAAACACTTCTGTTGACTTCAAGTAGAGACACACACACACACACACACACACACACACACACACACACAGAGGAGTCAGCTGATAAGTTAGGGAGCAACCTTAAAGTGAAAGCGCTCAGTTTGTTCAGGCTCCATGTTGAGTCGACAGAACAGAGCAGAAGGATGAAAAGTGAAGGCTGAGGCAGGGTGAGTGTTAATCCAACATTTGTATGATTTTACTGTCAAAGTCTCTGAGTCAGTTTTCTTTCTCTCTGTGGACTGTTGAGGAAAGAAATGTTGGAATGAACTCTTCTGTAACCAAGACAACAAGCACTATATACTGTGTGTGTGTGTTGTTGTTGTGAGCTTGCAGTCAGTGTTACTGTTTTATCTCTCAGACTCACCATGACGAATGATGAAGAGGAGGACAGAGCAGAGTCTCCAGGATCCATCTGTCTGTCTATGAAGAGTGACCGGTCCAAAGATTATCCTCTAAGCTTCAGTAATGAACCTGGACACTCAGACTCAAAGTAAGAGCTCTGTTACTGACTCATTTATAAGAGACATTTTCAGTTTCCTCTGTCATCTTTAGTCTTTTGTAGATTTTGTGTTTGTGTGATAAAATCCAATTGTTAACTAAAATAAAAAAAACATTTTGTGATCTGGACAAAGACATCATTTGTGTCATCTTCCTCTTAGTATCTGTGACAGCTGTCAGTCACGTAGAAAAGCTCTAATCTAATCAAATCAAATCAAATTTTATTTGTATAGCCCAAATTCACAAAACACATTTTGCCTCAGAGGGCTTTACAATCTGTACAGGGAGTGACACCCTCTGTCCTTAGACCCTCTGTCCTTAGAGCCTCTGTCCTTACACCCTCTGTCCTTAGACCCTCTGTCCTTACACCCTCTGTCCTTTGACCCTCGGTTCGAGTGAAGAAAAACTTGCCCACAAAAACCCTTTTAACAGGAAAAAAGGTGGAAGAAACCTCAGGAAGAGCCACAGAGGAGGGATCCCTCTCCCAGGACGGACAGACGTGCAATAGATGTCACATGTACAGAACAAATCAACAGAGACATATTGTACAATTACAATGAATGATAAAATGATTACAGTATACAGAGTACACAGAGATATGGTAACAATAATGACAGTAATAATATAAGTAGTGGACGTCGTGCAGGACCACAGCAGCAGCCACGATCCACGAGAACCTGCTGGACGAGAGAGCACAGAAACTCCGGGGAAGAAGTTTAGTTAGTAACATGCACTAACATGCATTAATGAGACATGTATGTTTACAGATGGTGAGAGAGAGAGAGAGAGAGAGAGAGAGAGAGAGAGAGAGAGAGAGAGAGATTTGAGTAGAGTTTTCAGTAAAGGGAGATGTGACTACATCTTCAACCAGTACCGTGCCTGACTAGGCATAACCCTGAGAGAGAGAGACAGAGAGAGAAAGGAGGGAGAGGGAGTCCCCCGGCAGTCTAGTCCTATAGCAGCATAACTAAGGGATGACCTGAGCCAGCCCTAACTATAAGCTCTATCAAAAAGGAAAGTCTTAAGTCTACTCTTAAAAGTGTTGACCGTGTCTGCCTCCAGAACCCAAAATGGTAGTTTGTTCCACAGAAGAGGAGCTTGGTAGCTGAAAGCTCTGGCTCCCAGTCTACTTTTGGAAACTATAGGAACCACGAGGAACCCAGTATTCTGAGAGCGCAGCGTTCTAGAGGGGTAGTAAGGTACTATGAGCTCTTTTAGATATGATGGTGCCTGACCATGAAGAGCTTTGTATGTAAGGAGAAGAATTTTAAATTCTATTCTAGATTTAACAGGTAGCCAGTGCAAAGAAGCCAAAATGGGAGAGATGTGATCTCTGATCTTGGTTCCTGTCAGAACACGTGCAGCAGCATTCTGAATTAGCTGCAAAGTCCTCAGAGACTTACTGGAGCAGCCTGATAACAAAGAGTTACAATAGTCCAGCCTAGAAGTAACAAATGCATGGACTAGTTCAATCTAATCAAAGAGGACGAATACAAACTTTGAAACGTCTGAATTATCAACAGCAGCAGCAATTTGTGTGTTTAGAGCTTGCTAAATGAGTTTGTCAGCAGAGAATTGATGAAGATTCATGTGGTATAAATGAAAACATGTTGGTGTTTGCAGAGTTCAGTCCAACAGACAGAGAGCAGAGTCTCCAGGATCCATCTGTCTGTCTATGAAGAGTGACCGGTCCAAAGATTATCCTCTAAGCTTCAGTAATGAACCTGGACACTCAGACTCAAAGTAAGAGCTCTGTTACTGACTCATTTATAAGAGACATTTTCAGTTTCCTCTGTCATCTTTAGTTTTTTGTAGATTTTGTGTTTGTGTGATAAAATCCAATTGTTAACTAAAATAAAAAAAACATTTTGTGATCTGGACAAAGACATCATTTGTGTCATCTTCCTCTTAGTATCTGTGACAGCTGTCAGTCACGTAGAAAAGCTCTAATCTAATCAAATCAAATCAAATTTTATTTGTATAGCCCAAATTCACAAAACACATTTTGCCTCAGAGGGCTTTACAATCTGTACAGGGAGTGACACCCTCTGTCCTTAGACCCTCTGTCCTTAGAGCCTCTGTCCTTACACCCTCTGTCCTTAGACCCTCTGTCCTTAGAGCCTCTGTCCTTAGACCCTCTGTCCTTAGAGCCTCTGTCCTTAGAGCCTCTGTCCTTAGAGCCTCTGTCCTTAGACCTTCTGTCCTTAGACCCTCTGTCCTTACACCCTCTGTCCTCAGACCCTCTGTCCTTACACCCTCTGTCCTTAGATCCTCTGTCCTTAGACCCTCTGTCCTTAGACCCTCTGTCCTTAGACCCTCGGTTCGAGTGAGGAAAAACTTGCCCACAAAAACCCTTTTAACAGGAAAAAAGGTGGAAGAAACCTCAGGAAGAGCCACAGAGGAGGGATCCCTCTCCCAGGACGGACAGACGTGCAATAGATGTCACATGTACAGAACAAATCAACAGAGACATATTGTACAATTACAATGAATGATAAAATGATTACAGTATACAGAGTACACAGAGATATGGTAACAATAATGACAGTAATAATATAAGTAGTGGACGTCGTGCAGGACCACAGCAGCAGCCACGATCCACGAGAACCTGCTGGACGAGAGAGCACAGAAACTCCGGGGAAGAAGTTTAGTTAGTAACATGCATTAACATGCATTAATGAGACACGCATGTTTACAGATGGTGAGAGAGAGAGAGAGAGAGAGAGAGAGAGAGAGAGAGATTTGAGTAGAGTTTTCAGTAAAGGGAGATGTGACTACATCTTCAACCAGTACCGTGCCTGACTAGGCATAACCCTGAGAGAGAGAGACAGAGAGAGAAAGGAGGGAGAGGGAGTCCCCCGGCAGTCTAGTCCTATAGCAGCATAACTAAGGGATGACCTGAGCCAGCCCTAACTATAAGCTCTATCAAAAAGGAAAGTCTTAAGTCTACTCTTAAAAGTGTTGACCGTGTCTGCCTCCAGAACCCAAAATGGTAGTTTGTTCCACAGAAGAGGAGCTTGGTAGCTGAAAGCTCTGGCTCCCAGTCTACTTTTGGAAACTATAGGAACCACAAGGAACCCAGCATTCTGAGAGCGCAGCGTTCTAGAGGGGTAGTAAGGTACTATGAGCTCTTTTATATATGATGGTGCCTGACCATGAAGAGCTTTGTATGTAAGGAGAAGAATTTTAAATTCTATTCTAGATTTAACAGGTAGCCAATGCAAAGAAGCCAAAATGGGAGAGATGTGATCTCTGATCTTGGTTCCTGTCAGAACACGTGCAGCAGCATTCTGAATTAGCTGCAAAGTCCTCAGAGACTTACTGGAGCAGCCTGATAACAAAGAGTTACAATAGTCCAGCCTAGAAGTAACAAATGCATGGACTAGTTCAATCTAATCAAAGAGGACGAATACAAACTTTGAAACGTCTGAATTATCAACAGCAGCAGCAATTTGTGTGTTTAGAGCTTGCTAAATGAGTTTGTCAGCAGAGAATTGATGAAGATTCATGTGGTATAAATGAAAACATGTTGGTGTTTGCAGAGTTCAGTCCAACAGACAGAGAGCAGAGTCTCCAGGATCCATCTGTCTGTCTATGAAGAGTGACCGGTCCAAAGATTATCCTCTAAGCTTCAGTAATGAACCTGGACACTCAGACTCAAAGTAAGAGCTCTGTTACTGACTCATTTATAAGAGACATTTTCAGTTTCCTCTGTCATCTTTAGTTTGTTGTAGATTTTGTGTTTGTGTGATAAAATCCAATTGTTAACTAAAATAAAAAAAACATTTTGTGATCTGGACAAAGACATCATTTGTGTCATCTTCCTCTTAGTATCTGTGACAGCTGTCAGTCACGTAGAAAAGCTCTAATCTAATCAAAGAGGATGAATACAAACTTTGAAACGTCTGAATTATCAACAGCAGCAGCAGTTTGTGTGTTTAGAGCTTCATAAATGAGTTTGTCAGCAGAGAATTGATGAAGATTCATGTGGTATAAATGAAAACATGTTGGTGTTTGCAGAGTTCAGTCCAACAGACAGAGAGCAGAGTCTCCAGGATCCATCTGTCTGTCTATGAAGAGTGACATGTCCAAAGAAGACCCTTTAAACTTCAGACATGAACCTGGACGCTCACACTCAAAGTAAGAATCTTTTTTTTTTTTACTGTCAGCTGACTGATGAACTGAGTATGAAGAAAAAAGTTCTGCTCAAAGATTTCTATTCACTGTTGGTGCAGAACTGTTGGTGCAGATACTGTGTGAAGGCTCTCAGTCGTCCAGGTCGTCTTTCTTCTGTCGACCATCTGCACCTCAAGAGTGAAGCCTCTAAATGAATGAATATTAATTCCATGTGAATGAATATGAATATGTTATTTGGCAGCAGCAGCAGAGAGGACCTGGAGGCTGCAGGAGTCATCAGACTGAATGCTGAATTCAAACAGAAGATTAACAACCTTTGACTGTTCTATGACCATCAGAGCTTCTAGACAGTGTTCAATGTTACAATGTGTTCACAGAGAGAGGAAGAGGAGTCCTGTTCCTGTGGAGGAGCAGCCGTCCTGCTGTGTTTGGTGTCAGGACGTCCTGAAGGATCCGGTCTCTGCCAGCTGTGGACACTGGTTCTGCAGACACTGCATCACCTCATACTGGGACCAGTCTGCTTCATCAGGAGACTCCTCCTGTCCCCAGTGTGGAGAAAGATCCAGAACAAGACGTGGACTGCAGACAGCCAGTCAGACCAGCACTGTACAAAGTAAGACTGTCCATCTGTCTGCTGATGTCCTCATGTCTGAAATCAGGACTTGTTGTTTTAACACAGTGACATTTGTTGTGTTATAACATCATTTGCTTCTTTATATATTCTTATATTGATCGTTTCTGTCCTGCTATCATTCTCTAAATATTCTTCTTTAGTCTCACATGTTCTCTTCTCTTTCAGTGAGTGGTGGTCTGCAGGAGGTTTTAGATGAACATAAGATCAGTCTGAAGACGAGATGTGAACGTGTGACTGAAGGAAGTGATGAAACAGGAAGTGGAACCCTCCTCAACAGGATCTACACTGAGCTCTACATCACAGAGGGACAGAGTGAAGAGGTTAATACCCAACATGAGGTGATGCAGCTTGAGACAGCTTCCAAGAAGAAGAAGACCCTCCATGACACTCCGATCAAATGCCACGACATCTTTAAAGCCTTACCTGACCAACAGAGACACATCAGAGTCGTTCTGACCAACGGCGTCGCTGGCGTTGGAAAAACCTTCTCAGTGCTGAAGTTCACTCTGGACTGGGCAGAGGGCTCGGAGAACCAAGATGTCAGTCTGGTGGTTCTGCTCTCGTTCAGGGAGCTGAACTTGATCAAAGATGAGCGGTACAGTCTTCTCAAGCTGCTCCATGTTTTCCATCCAACATTACAGAAGGTCACAGCAGAGAAGCTCGCTGTCTGTAAACTTCTGTTCATCTTTGACGGCCTGGATGAAAGCAGACTTTCACTGGATTTCAACAACAAAGAGGTCGTGTCTGATGTCACACAGGAGTCATCAGTCAGCGTGCTGTTGACAAGCCTCATCAAGGGGAATCTGCTTCCCTCGGCTCTCATCTGGATAACTTCCAGACCTGCAGCAGCCAATCAGATCCCTCCTTCATGTGTTGACAGGGTAACAGAAATACGAGGCTTCACTGACGCTCAGAAAGAGGAGTACTTCAGGAGGAGAGTCAGTGATGAAGATCTGTCCAGCAGAATCATCTCACACATCAAGACCTCCAGGAGCCTCCACATCATGTGTCTGATCCCAGTCTTCTGCTGGATCACTGCTACAGTTCTGGACCACATGTTGACCACAGACCAGAGAGGAGAGCTGCCCAAGACCCTGACTGACCTGTACTCACACTTCCTGCTGGTTCAGACAAAGAGGAAGAAGAAGAAGTACGATGAAGGACATGAGACGAGTCCACAGGAGCTGACGGAGGCTGACAGGGAAGTTCTTCTGAAGCTGGGGAGGCTGGCGTTTGAACAGCTGGGGAAAGGAAACATCATGTTCTACCAAGAAGACCTGGAGCGGTGTGGTCTGGATGTCACAGAGGCCTCGGTGTGCTCAGGAGTTTGTACAAAGATCTTCAAAACAGAGAGTGTGATCTTCCAGAAAACAGTCTACTGCTTTGTTCATCTGAGCGTTCAGGAGTTTCTGGCTGCAGTCTACCTGTTCCACTGTTACACCAACAAGAAGACAAAGGTACTCAAGGCCTTCCTGGGAAAAGACTACAAACAAAGTGACTCAACCCTGGATGTCTTCCTGAAGAAAGCCATGAAGAAATCCCTGAAAAGTGAAAATGGTCACCTGGACCTGTTTGTTCGCTTCCTTCATGGCCTCTCTCTGCAGTCCAACCAGAGACTCTTAGGAGGCCTGCTGGGTCAGACAGACAACAGTCCAGAAATCATCCAGAGAGCCATCAACAACCTGAAGGAGATGAGCAGTTTTCGTGTCTCTCCTGACAGAAGCATCAACATCTTCCACTGTCTGATGGAGATGAACGATGACTCAGTCCATCAGGAGATCCAAGAGTTCCTGAAGTCAGAGAACAGATCAGAGAAGGAACTCTCTGAGATCCACTGCTCAGCTCTGGCCTACACGCTGCAGATGTCAGAGGAGGTTCTGGATGAGTTGGACCTGCAGAAGTACAACACGTTACGGGAGGGACGACGGAGACTGATTCCAGCTGTGAGGAACTGCAGAAAGGCTGAGTAAGTCCAGATGTGATTATCAACATTATACAAAGATACACACTTCACACACATGCACATACAAACGTTTTCTTCAACTCGTATTAAACCTGTTTATTGACATAATTATGTCAGTTAGAGGATGCAACAAATAATTAATGTAGTCAACAAAAAACAATGATCAGATTAGTTGGTAATGAATTAAATGATCTTTTGGTTGGTGACTAATCACTCTATTGTCCACTTCACTCCACTAAGCTGACTGGAGTGAAGTGAACAATCGAGTGATGGCAACAGCTTCACGACTAAAAACCTTCAAAGTGTGTGAGCATTTCACTCTGAAGTCAGACAAAAAGGTTTTGAACTGTAACATTTTCAAAGCTGACCTTTCCTGACATGGGAGCACATCAGTAGTTAAAGCATACGCACATGTACAGGCTCAGTCCTTGTTGCAGCGGCCCAGGGTTTGAATCTGACCCCCGGCCCTTTGCTGCATGTCATTCCCCGTCTCTCTTCCCACCTTCCTGTCACTCTTCAGCTGTCTCTATCTAATGAAGCTTGAAAAAACCCCAAAAATATATCTTTACACTGAGAATGTTATATATTTTTGGCCATAAGCAGGATTTTGATGGCGCTGCTTTCCCCCTTTAGATAAAAGTGATGAGACGCTGTTTGAAATGATCCAGCTTTATTGTCATTAACACAAGCTGCAGCCATGTCTCCTGTTTGAGTGACAGACAGTTCACAGAGTACAGAGTTTTTCTGTTCTACAGCATTGACATTCACAGTCTGTATTTATCAGCTGATTTCATCAGACAGCAGCTCATCACACACTCAGCTGCTGAGACGAGCTCCAGGTTTCTCGGCGTACTCATCTCCGCCAGCATCTCCTGGACAGAGAACATCACAGCAGTCATCAAGAAGGCTCAGCAGCGGCTACACTTCCTGAGAGCCCTCAGGGTTTGATATCAGTATACAAACTGTCAGACAACTGTTGCACTATTTCATAACAGTAACAATAAACACAAGATATGTGTAGCCGCTGCTGAGCCTTCTTGATGACTGCTGTGATTCAAACCCTGGGAGAGTCCTCAGGAAGTAGAACCTAAACTCCAACCTGCTGCTGACCTTCTACCGCTCATCCATCGAGAGCCTGCTGACTTACTGTATCCCAGTATGGTACAGCACTGCTGCAGACGAGACTCCAGAGAGTTGTAAAGGCAGCTCAAAAGATCATTGGCTGCCCTCTCCCCTCCCTGATGGACATTTACACCTCCCGCTGCCTCAGCAGAGCCATAACCATCCCCAAAGACAGCTCCCACCCTGGCTTTGACCTTTCTGACCTGCTGCCCTCAGGGAGGCGCTACAGGTGCATCAGGACAAAAACAAACAGATTTAAAAACAGCTTCTTCCCAACAGCAATAACCACCCTGAACTCTCACATGCACTGACCTCATACATGGACACATGGACTCTCTTCCTACTGTGTAATAATTTAAAATGTGAAATACTTTATTTTCAATGTGCAATACTTTATACTTTACAATGTGTAATATTCTATCTGATAATGTGCAATATATATATGAACACTGTATATAGCACCATATCTGTGCACATTACCTCCCTTTTCTTTGCCTATGTTTATATTGTATATTTTTATATTTTATATTTGTTCACTGTTGCACTGTTATTGGAGTTGGCTTTTAATCTCATTGTACATGTGTATAGTGACAGTAAAAGGCATTCTATTCTATTCTATTCTATTCATTTTGTCAGTGAAGTTCAATGGAGAGATTTGTATCATCAACAAGCTCCGAAGAAATGAGATTGTTGAACAGTTGAACTCTACTTTTGAATAAAATGTCAGATTTTATTTATTTATTTTATTTGACTTTATGTTTTTTATTTTCTGTCATCACAGACTGTCTGACTGTCAACTCTCAGAGAGTGACTGTGAAATCGTGGCCTCAGCTCTGAAGTCCAACCCCTCCCATCTGACAGAGCTGGACCTGAGTGACAACGACCTGCAGGATTCAGGAGTGAAGCTGCTGTCTGCTGGACTGGAGAGTCCAAACTGTAAACTGGAGGTTCTGAGGTCGGTTCACGTGTTTTACTCTGTGTAATAGTTCTTTTGTTTTCTGTGATTGTCTGAGCACCAATCACAACAGCTCTTTTTGTCATTCTGAACAGTTTGACTCCAAATTTAGTCTGTACTCAAACTGGATTCATATTATTAATGAAACTGGATTTATCCCTCAGTGTGTTGTGAAATTAAATCAATATTTAGAATGTATTGTTACATGTGAGACATCTATATGTACACATTTTCAGGAATATTGTCTCTTATATTTTTGCATGAAGCTCCACTCTCGCTCTCACGTACAGACATGAACACTCTAAAACTCACATAAAGCAGCGCAAACACTCAGTGCAAAGCATATTTTCTTTTTTTAACTCAGATTTTATTAATTTTCAGCATAGAACAATAAATAACACCAGTGTCAGTGGGATACACGTTCTTAGATGTAATATTTAAATGTCTCTGACATCAGTCAAAGGTTTCGGCGGTGTCTCTGCAGTGAGATTTGTATTCTGTCCATCTTTCACATTTCTTATGGAGTTTTGCTTGCTGGAGTCTCGATATATACGTGAGTCTTTCCATGTTGAGTATCTCCTCGACTGTGTCCAGCCAGTTCCTCAGGGTGGGAGGGTCCTCTGTATGCCATTTCCTGGCGATTGCCTTCTTGGTGGCAGCCAGCAGAATTTTAACCAGATATCTGTCTTCATGTTGAACATTTTCCCTTGTAAGATTACACAGCTATATCACATATCACATGTCTTTGGTAGTTCATATCCCAGTATTGTTTTCAATTCTACCCACACATCATTCCAATAATTTCTAATTTTAGTACATGACTGTGGCCTGCATTCTGCTCTCCACACCATCTCCAGCATGTTTGTTGTGTAGATGAAAATTTGCTTTTTGTTTTGGGAGTAAT
Organism: Sciaenops ocellatus; assembly: GCA_033000465.1. NCBI lineage: Eukaryota > Metazoa > Chordata > Actinopteri > Sciaenidae > Sciaenops > Sciaenops ocellatus. The sequence goes on along the minus strand of CP136884.1, from coordinate 31,122,448 downwards.
AAAAAACCTGATCATAGTTTTCCAGCAAAATTCTTTCCCCTTCTGGTGGTGGTGGTTCGCTGTACATCACATATGTTAAACCAGTCCTCTTCAGTTAATGGTATTCTACTTTCTTTCAGGCATCTGTCTCTTATATACAGTGGAGAAGTTCCTCTGTTCTCTAGACCCTGGTACAATACTGAGACCACTCTTCCAGTATTGTTTCTATATGCATTACACAGTGTTATAGTTACCTTATTCAGCTCCTGGGGAAGATCAATTATTGTGCATATTGCTGTAATGCCCTTGTTTATCCATTGTTCATAACTACTATCCATTGCCCCTGGTTTAAATTTAGAATCCCAAGTCACCCAGCTCAACTTTGATTTCCCTCTATAAATTGTATTTCATAATCACTATAAAGCAGATTTCCAGAGTGAATCTAGTAATTGGATCAAGCACATTCCTATATTTTTTAAACATGTCCCTGCTTGCAATCATACTTTAGATATGGTATCCCTCTCTTTTCAGTTCAATGTTTTTACACCTTGCAGTATACTCAATACACCAAAGGTCGAATCTGTGCAGCATAATAACATTCTAAGAGGTTTGGTCAAGCTAACCCGCCTTTGTCTTTGTCCCGTCTGTCTTTGAAACAATTTTTTTTGTTTCACTCTTTGAATTGTGATGTGGGAATTTCTATTGATAACGATTGAAACAAATATAAAATTCTCGGTAACACATTCATCTTTATGATTTCTATTCTGGAACTGAAATCCAATGTTAGCGCCGACCATCTTTCCATATCTTTTTGAATTTCTTGATTTAGAGTCCCATAATTAATTTTGTAGCTTTGGGGCCTGATTCGTAGTAAATCTGCTTCAGAAGTCTAGATTTCTTTTCCACTTCGTCTCCTAGTACGTAGTGAGCCTGCATCATTTGAGTCTTTATGTTGCTCTAATTTTTTTAAGCTCTTCAATCTTCATCTGATATAATTTCAATCTAGTTTTCTTGTTGTATGCTGCTCGAGATGTTAGTTTCCCCCGTATAACTGCTTTCATGGCATCCCAAAGAGTAGTAGACTCTACCTCCCCATTGTTGTTCTCTTTCCTGTATGTATTTATTTCTGTTTTGATCTCCTCAACAAATCCTGGATTATTTAATACACTAACATTCATTCTCCATACTGTATTCCTTTTCCTGCTGTTCATATTTAGTGTCAGGTGGAGAATACAATGATCTGACATGTCTGCTACTCCAATCTTATACTCTTCTATTCTAAATATATCTGCTGTATTCATGAAAAAATAATCTATTCTTGTATAGACTGAGTGAGGAGCTGAGTAGTATGTGAAGTCTCTCAAGTGGATGTAGTTCCCTCCAGACATCTGAAATTCTGAAATAGGGGTGCAATGATGCACAAAATTCACGGTTCGGTTCGATATTTTTTCGATACAAAAAAGAGAAATTTCCATGCCTTTTCTAACTTGTAGTTTATTGAAATGACCAACATTTGTTTCAACTCAAAAGTACAGTTTTTAAATTAAGTTTCAGGGTCATACTTAATACAAAAACGATCTTCGATTTCAGGTATATGTAAGGCATTAGCTATGTTGCAACGAGCTAGCTTCGCATGTAGCTTCTGTCTCAGCAGCTTGGTCTGAATTAGTGGTGTATGAATCGTGATTCATCTGGATCATTAACCCGGATCCTCTAACTGACTCGGGATTAACAAGTCTTAAGCGCATTCAGACGGGAACTCCATTAACCCGGATCTTTACCATCCTACACCCGCCTAACAGCGGTCCATATATGCAAATTAAAATGATAAAATGCACCATTCACTCCTCTCCTTTTAACCTGTACAATCTCATTACAACACGTCCCAGTCCATCCGCCTAAAAGGCTGCCAGAAATTCTGCTATTATTGTGACAATAAACTCGTTGCACCGCTAGAATAGCTTCGGGAGTCCAGACTCAGGTGAGCTGACTGCAGGTCAGCGTAACTTCCTGAATGAATGTGGGAGGTGCAGCTCAGTGGATCCACTGAGCTTTCAGCACAGAGCGCATCGTCAGAAGTTGATAAAATAAATATAAAATTGCATATTGTTCGATTCATAGTGCATACCGAACTGAGACCACTGTATGGAACAGTTCAATACAAATACATGTATTGTTGGTATTTAAGTTTCGGCACGCTTGAATTTTGCTACTTTTCTTTGCACTAGTTGTGTCCAAATCCTGATTCAGTGTAATGTTAAAATCCCCTCCACGTATCAGTATCCCATCTATTTCTTGAACAACAACCTCAAATAAATTCTTGAAACAACACTTATCACTGTCCGGAGGTGCATAGACATTGATGAGTGTAACTAATCGATTTTTGATTTTCCCCTTAACCAGAATGCATCTTCCTTCTTTAGCTTTTATTTCCTTTAAGGTCTCAAATTTTATTGCATTTGAAATTAAAATCACTACCCCCCTTTTACTCTCATTTTCATATGAGCTATAGTATGTAATTTTAAATCACAAGTTTTTATATTGTTCGTGCTTCTGATCCAATACATGTGATGTGTCTTGTAGAAAACTAACCTGTGACCTTTCTTTTTTTAGTTTTTTAGTTTTTAGTTTAGTTTGAGTTTTGCTTTGACCTTCCCTCTTTTCATTGGGTTATTTAACCCGTTCACATTCAGAGACATCACTTTAAGTGCAAAGCATACTTTCAAGTGTTTGAAGTTGGTGAGGATAGGATTGAAGTAGAAATATTTATTTGGTTTCTGTTGATTTCAATTTGTTTTCACAAAGAACACACACACACACACACACACACACACACACACACACACACACACATTTCAAACCTGAACACATCTGATTGGATTATAAATGGATTTTTATCAACATCATTTATTCTTTATTCAGATTGGGGGGCTGCAGTTTGTCAGAGATCAGCTGTGCTTCTCTGGCCTCAGCTCTGAAGTCCAACCCCTCCCATCTGACAGAGCTGGACCTGAGTCACAACGAGCTGCAGGATTCAGCAGTGAAGCTGCTATGTGATTTTCTGGAGAGTCCACACTGCAGACTGAAGGCTCTGAGGTCAGTTCACTGACTCTCTGTTACTATTGTAGATCATTTAATTAACTGTTGAACATAATTAATGTTCAGACATAACTTACATCCATAAAGTTGTAAATTTCTTTTGTTCATATTTTCATGTTTGTTGTATAAAATTTAGTCTGCAGTCACAAAGACTTGTGTTTCTTAAAAGGTCCAGTGTGTAAGATTTGGGGCCGCTATTTTCAGAATAAGGCAAACATGGAATATAATATTCATAGCTATCTTTTGATGCATGTATAATCACCTGAAAATAAGAATCTTTTTATGTTTGTTACTTAAAAATGATCCTTTTATATCTACAGTGGGAGAGGGTCCCCGTTCATGGAGGCCGCCATCTTGTTTCAAATATGTTTATTGGGAAACTAAACATTTAACAGAGAAATTTACAATCGACAGTTATGTTTCCTTTGTTTTTAACAGAAGGTGAGAAAGGGCCCCCCACCTCCTATCCCCAACCCCCCTCAGGAGTGCATCCAACTAGGGACTCAGTCAGATTCTCTTTCGAGATGAGAGACCAAAGATTGCCAGATTTTATCAAAGTCCCTCAACTTGTCTTTCAGAATAAATCGAATTCTCTCCAAATGTAAGGTGTCCGTCAAATCAGTCAACCAATGCTTAAATGAGGGGACCTCTCTCTTCTTCCAGTTAAATAGGATCAGTTTTTTTGCTGTTATAAGGCCATATGCCAGAAGGTGCTGTTGTGCACTATTTAGCTTCCTCAGCCCCTCAGATGTTCCCAGAATTATTAAAATAAGGTCTGGGTCTAGTTGAATCCCCAAAATCAACGAGAAGAAAACAAATATTTCATGCCAATAGTTTTGAAGTTTGGGGCAGAGAGTGAAACTATGAGATAGGGTACCCTCCATGGACTCACATTTCTCACACAAAGGAGAGACTTCAGGAAATATTTTATGCAGCCTCGCTCTGGAGTAATGTAGTCTGTGCAATATTTTAAATTGAATCAAACAGTGTCGGGCATTTATAGAACATTCATGGATGTGCTCCAAACTCTCCTCCCACACATTGGGAGGTATCAGGGCTCCGAACTCTCTTTCCCACTCTTCCTTTATCTTGTCCATCTTGAGAAGGCACATGTTTTGTAGTATCTCATATAGTTGCGAGATTATGTAGCGTGGATTGGGGAACAGATTAAATAAACTCTCTATCTTGTCTGGATTTGTCTTCTCAAAATTAGGGAGGTGTGTTCTAACATAATTCCTAATCTGAAGATATCTGAAAAACTGATTCCTCGGTAAATTAAACCTTTCTTGGAGTTGCTGGAAAAGGCAAAGGTCCCCTCTATGTATAGGTTACCAACAATACAAATCCCCAATCGTTTCCAGGTGGAAAAGGCCTCATCCAGAGTTGAGGGTGTAAAAGAGGGGTTTGCAGTTATAGGTAGCAGAAATGAAACTGCCTTAAGTTTAAAATGGTTCCTTAGTTGTTTCCAAATCTTAATTAAAGCATAAATTACAGGGTTGTGTTTAAAACAAGATCTATTGACTGGGACAGGAGATTGTACAACAGCTCTAATAGAATGAGGTAGACAGTCTTCCTGTTCCATCTCTAGCCCATCATAGGGTATTGGGTTGTCATCTAACCAATATACCATAGAGCGTATCCCAGTGGCCCAGTAATATAAAATAAAATTAGGCAGTGCCAGACCCCCAGTAGTTTTGTGTTTACAAAGATGATCCTTCTTTATTCTATGAGACTTGTAATTCCATACAAAGGGGAGAATGATTGAGTCCAATTTCATGAAAAAAGATTTGGCAAGATAAATAGGTAGGTTTTGAAAAAGATAAAGTAGCTGAGGGAGAAAAATCATCTTAACAGCATTCACTCTGCTCAGCAGAGAAATGGGGAGTGTTTTCCAAAATTGTATATTGCTTGCTAGCCTATTTAACAGGGTGGGGAAATTGGCCTTGTAAAGATCATTATACTTCTTAGTAATAACTATCCCCAAATAAGTCAGACTGTCTGATGCTATTCTGAGAGGAAGCTGTTTGAGCCAATCTTGATCTGTAATTTGTACTGGTAGTAGCTCGCTTTTGCCCCAGTTAATCTTGTACCCCGAGAAACTACCAAACAGTTGAAATGTTTTCAAAATTGAGGGAATTGTAATCCTAGGCTGCATGACAAATAACAAAATGTTGTCTGCGTACAGTGATATTTTATTCTTAGTGTACTCTGTATTGTAACCATGTATATCTGGATGCGAACGGATAGTCTCGGCCAGCGGTTCTATGGCTAGCGCGAACAATAGAGGGCTAAGTGGGCAGCCCTGCCTCGTGCCCCTACCTAGCCGGAAAGGATCAGAAAGAGTTTTGTTAGTAAGAATCCTGGCCCGGGGGCTATTGTATAAGAGCTTAGTCCAGGACACAAATTTATCACCACAGTTGAATTTCTGCAAGACCGAAAATAAGTATGCCCATTCGACCCGGTTGAAGGCTTTTTCGGCATCCAAACTGAGGATAATAAGTTCCTTTTGGGGAAGTCTGGGAGAATGCATGATTTTTAAAAGACGTCTAAAGTTATGGAAAGAATTTCTTTGTGGGATAAACCCAGTTTGGTCGGGGTGAATCAACTTACACATGAATACATTAAGTCTTCTGGCCAATGTTTTGGCTAGAATTTTTTGATCCAAATTCAGTAACGAAATTGACCTATAAGAGCCTACTTCTTCCAAATCTTTCCCTTTTTTGGGAAGGAGGGTGATAGTGGCTTCGGTCAGCGTCTGGGGCAGTATTCCATCCTCATACGATTGGATATACATTCTACGCAGATAAGGAACCTGGAGGCCGCCATCTTGAAACACCTTATTTTTACAGTAGTCCAGAACAGACAAACTAAATACTGACTCTAAACAGGGTCCTTAAAGTGTTGTTTCTCCTTTACACTAGGAAGGTGAGGGGGATGTGAGGAGATTACAGTGCAGTGATTGGACCACTAAATGCAACTAAATTCTACACACTGTACCTCTAAAGAAACTGTAGAAAATGTCTGTTAGTGGTTAAAGTCAATGAATGTTTAGAATTGTTGGTAAATGGTCACATCTGTATACAGAAGATCCTCTGAACTCATATTTGTTTGAAATGATCAAGTTTACTTGTTGAAGTAGGAATATTTCTTTGGTTTCTGTTGATTTCAACGTGTTTCCACAAATAATGTCTGAACACACACACACACACACACACACACACACACACTGAACGGTTGTCTGAATGTTGTGCTGACGTTTGGATGATGTCTGTAGAAGGCTGACATTATGATGATCCACAATAACACAATGACAAAGTCACTCTACTCATTTTAGAGAAAAGCTCATTGATTAGGACATAGTAATGTTGAGCTGCACATTTCAAACCTGAACACATCTGATTGGATTATAAATGGATTTTTATCAACATCATTTATTCTTTATTCAGATTGGAGCGCTGCAGTTTGTCAGAGATCAGCTGTGCTTCTCTGGCCTCAGCTCTGAAGTCCAACCCCTCCCATCTGACAGAGCTGGACCTGAGTGACAACGACCTGCAGGATTCAGAAGTGAAGCTGCTGTGTGATTTTCTGGAGAGTCCACACTGCAGACTGAAGGCTCTGAGGTCAGTTCACTGACTCTCTGTTACTATTGTAGATCTGATGTTTAATTAACAATTGAAGCTAATTTATGTTCAGACATAAGTTACATCCATAAAGTTGTAAATTTCCTTTTGTTCATATTTTCATGTTTGTTGTATTAAATTTAGTCTGCAGTCACAAAGACTTGTGTTTCTTAAAGAAACTGTAGAAAATGTCTGTTAGTGGTTAAAGTCAATGAATGTTTAGAATTGTTGGTAAATGGTCACATCTGTATACAGAAGATCCTCTGAACTCATATTTGTTTGAAATGATCAAGTTTACTTGTTGAAGTAGGAATATTTCTTTGGTTTCTGTTGATTTCAATGTGTTTTCACAAACAGTGTCTGAACACACACACACACACACACACACACACACACACTGAATGGTTGTCTGAATGTTGTGCTGACGTTTGGATGATGTCTGTAGAAGGCTGACAATATGATGATCCACAATAACACAACGACAAAGTCACTCTACTCATTTTAGAGAAAAGCTCATTGATTAGGACATAGTAATGTTGAGCTGCACATTTCAAACCTGAACACATCTGATTGGATTAAAAATGGATTTTTATCAACATCATTTATTCTTTATTCAGACTGAGGCACTGCAGTTTGTCAGAGATCAGCTGTGCTTCTCTGGCCTCAGCTCTGAAGTCCAACCCCTCCCATCTGACAGAGCTGGACCTGAGTGACAACGAGCTGCAGGATTCAGGAGTGAAGCTGCTATGTGATTTTCTGGAGAGTCCACACTGCAGACTGAAGACTCTGAGGTCAGTTCACTGTCTCTCTGTTACTATTTTAGATCTTTTAATTAACTGTTGAACATAATTTATGTTCAGACATAACTTACATCCATAAAGTTGTAAATTTCTTTTGTTCATATTTTCATGTTTGTTGTATTAAATTTAGTCTGCAGTCACAAAGACTTGTGTTTCTTAAAGAAACTGTAGAAAATGTCTGTTAGTGGTTAAAGTCAATGAATGTTTAGAATTGTTGGTAAATGGTCACATCTGTATACAGAAGATCCTCTGAACTCATATTTGTTTGAAATGATCAAGTTTACTTGTTGAAGTAGAAATATTTCTTTGGTTTCTGTTGATTTCAATGTGTTTTCACAAATAATGTTTGAACACACACACACACACACACACACACACACACACACACACACACACACACTGAATGGTTGTCTGAATGTTGTGCTGACGTTTGGATGATGTCTGTAGAAGGCTGACATTATGATGATCCACAATAACACAATGACAAAGTCACTCTACTCATTTTAGAGAAAAGCTCATTGATTAGGACATAGTAATGTTGAGCTGCACATTTCAAACCTGAACACATCTGATTGGATTATAAATGGATTTTTATCAACATCATTTATTCTTTATTCAGATTGAAGAGCTGCAGTTTGTCAGCGATCAGCTGTGCTTCTGTGGCCTCAACTCTGAAGTCCAACCCCTCCCATCTGACAGAGCTGGACCTGAGATACAACGAGCTGCAGGATTCAGGAGTGAAGCTGCTATGTGATTTTCTGGAGAGTCCACACTGCAGTCTGCAGACTCTGAGGTCAGTTCACTGACTCTCTGTTACTATTGTAGATCTGATGTTTATTTAACAATTGAAGCTAATTTATGTTCAGACATAACTTACATCCATAAAGTTGTAAATTTCTTTTGTTCATATTTTCATGTTTGTTGTATTAAATTTAGTCTGCAGTCACAAAGACTTGTGTTTCTTAAAGAAACTGTAGAAAATGTCTGTTAGTGGTTAAAGTCAATGAATGTTTAGAATTGTTGGTAAATGGTCACATCTGTATACAGAAGATCCTCTGAACTCATATTTGTTTGAAATGATCAAGTTTACTTGTTGAAGTAGGAATATTTCTTTGGTTTCTGTTGATTTCAATGTGTTTTCACAAACAATGTCTGAACACACACACACACACACACACACACACTGAATGGTTGTCTGAATGTTGTGCTGACGTTTGGATGATGTCTGTAGAAGGCTGACATTATGATGATCCACAATAACACAATGACAAAGTCACTCTACTCATTTTAGAGAAAAGCTCATTGATTAGGACATAGTAATGTTGAGCTGCACATTTCAAACCTGAACACATCTGATTGGATTATAAATGGATTTTTATCAACATCATTTATTCTTTATTCAGATTGAAGAGCTGCAGTTTGTCAGAGATCAGCTGTGCTTCTCTGGCCTCAGCTCTGAAGTCCAACCCCTCCCATCTGACAGAGCTGGACCTGAGTAACAACAAGCTGCAGGATTCAGGAGTGAAGCTGCTATGTGATTTTCTGGAGAGTCCACACTGCAGACTGAAGGCCCTGAGGTCAGTTCACTGTCTCTCTGTTACTATTTTAGATCTTTTAATTAACTGTTGAACATAATTTATGTTCAGACATAAGTTACATCCATAAAGTTGTAAGTTTCTTTTGTTCATATTTTCATGTTTGTTGTATTAAATTTAGTCTGCAGTCACAAAGACTTGTGTTTCTTAAAGAAACTGTAGAAAATGTCTGTTAGTGGTTAAAGTCAATGAATGTTTAGAATTGTTGGTAAATGGTCACATCTGTATACAGAAGATCCTCTGAACTCAATTGTTTGAAATGATCAAGTTTACTTGTTGAAGTAGGAATATTTCTTTGGTTTCTGTTGATTTCAATGTGTTTTCACAGATAATGTTTGAACACACACACACACACACACACACACACACACACTGAATGGTTGTCTGAATGTTGTGCTGACGTTTGGATGATGTCTGTAGAAGGCTGACATTATGATGATCCACAATAACACAATGACAAAGTCACTCTACTCATTTTAGAGAAAAGCTCATTGATTAGGACATAGTAATGTTGAGCTGCACATTTCAAACCTGAACACATCTGATTGGATCATAAATGGATTTTTATCAACATCATTTATTCTTTATTCAGATTGGAGAGCTGCAGTTTGTCAGCGATCAGCTGTGCTTCTCTGGCCTCAACTCTGAAGTCCAACCCCTCCCAACTGACAGAGCTGGACCTGAGATACAACGAGGTGCAGGATTCAGGAGTGAAGCTGCTGTGTGATTTTCTGGAGAGTCCACACTGCAGACTGAAGGCTCTGAGGTAAGTTCACTGACTCTCTGTTACTATTGTAGATCTGATGTTTAATTAACAATTGAAGCTAATTTATGTTCAGACATAAGTTACATCCATAAAGTTGTAAATTTCTTTTGTTCATATTTTCATGTTTGTTGTATTAAATTTAGTCTGCAGTCAGATAGACTTGTGTTTCTTAAAGAAACTGTAGGAAATGTCTGTTAGTGGTTAAAGTCAATGAATGTTTAGAATTGTTGGTAAATGGTCACATCTGTATACAGAAGATCCTCTGAACTCATATTTGTTTGAAATGATCAAGTTTACTTGTTGAAGTAGGAATATTTCTTTGGTTTCTGTTGATTTCAACGTGTTTCCACAAATAATGTCTGAACACACACACACACACACACACACACACTGAACGGTTGTCTGAATGTTGTGCTGACGTTTGGATGATGTCTGTAGAAGGCTGACAATATGATGATCCACAATAACACAATGATAAAGTCACTCCACTCATTTTAGAGAAAAGCTCATTGATTAGGACATAGTAATGTTGAGCTGCACATTTCAAACCTGAACACATCTGATTGGATTATAAATGGATTTTTATCAACATCATTTATTCTTTATTCAGATTGGAGCGCTGCAGTTTGTCAGAGATCAGCTGTGCTTCTCTGGCCTCAGCTCTGAAGTCCAACCCCTCCCATCTGACAGGGCTGGACTTGAGTCACAACGAGCTGCAGGATTCAGGAGTGAAGCTGCTGTGTGATTTTCTGGAGAGTCCACACTGCAGACTGAAGACTCTGAGGTCAGTTCACTGTCTCTCTGTTACTATTGTAGATCTGATGTTTAATTAACTGTTGAACATAATTTATGTTCAGACATAAGTTACATCCATAAAGTTGTAAATTTCTTTTGTTCATATTTTTATGTTTGTTGTATTAAATTTAGTCTGCAGTCACAAAGACTTGTTTCTTAAATAAACTGTAGAAAATGTCTGTTAGTGGTTAAAGTCAATGAATGTTTAGAATTGTTGGTAAATGGTCACATCTGTATACAGAAGATCCTCTGAACTCATATTTGTTTGAAATGATCAAGTTTACTTGTTGAAGTAGAAATATTTCTTTGGTTTCTGTTGATTTCAATGGGTTTTCACAGATAATGTCTGAACACACACACACACACACACACACACACACACACACACACTGAATGGTTGTCTGAATGTTGTGCTGACGTTTGGACGATGTCTGTAGAAGGCTGACATTATGATGATCCACAATAACACAATGACAAAGTCACTCTACTCATTTTAGAGAAAAGCTCATTGATTAGGACATAGTAATGTTGAGCTGCACATTTCAAACCTGAACACATCTGATTGGATTATAAATGGATTTTTATCAACATCATTTATTCTTTATTCAGATTGGAGAACTGCAGTTTGTCAGAGATCAGCTTTTCTTCTGTGGCCTCAGCTCTGAAGTCCAACCCCTCCCATCTGACAGAGCTGGACCTGAGTCACAACAAGCTGCAGGATTCAGGAATGAAGCTGCTGTGTGATTTTCTGGAGAGTCCACACTGCAGACTGAAGGCTCTGAGGTCAGTTCACTGACTCTGTTACTATTGTAGATCTTTTAATTAACTGTTGAAGCTAATTTATGTTCAGACATAAGTTACATCCATAAAGTTGTAAATTTCTTTTGTTCATATGTTTATGTTTGTTGTATTAAATTTAGTCTGCAGTCACGAAGACTTGTGTTTCTTAAAGACACTGTAGAAAATGTCTGTTAGTGGTTAAAGTCAATGAATGTTTAGAATTGTTGGTAAATGGTCACATCTGTATACAGAAGATCCTCTGAACTCATATTTGTTTGAAATGATCAAGTTTACTTGTTGAAGTAGAAATATTTCTTTGGTTTCTGTTGATTTCAATGTGTTTTCACAAATAATGTCTGAACACACACACACACACACACACACACACACACTTGACTGAGATCAGCAGCATGTTATTAATCTGTGTTGACATGAATGGTTGTCTGAATGTTGTGCTGACGTTTGGATGATGTCTGTAGAAGGCTGACATTATGATGATCCACAATAACACAATGACAAAGTCACTCTACTCATTTTAGAGAAAAGCTCATTGATTAGGACATAGTAATGTTGAGCTGCACATTTCAAACCTGAACACATCTGATTGGATTATAAATGGATTTTTATCAACATCATTTATTCTTTATTCAGATTGAGGCACTGCAGTTTGTCAGAGATCAGCTGTGCTTCTCTGGCCTCAGCTCTGAAGTCCAACCCCTCCCATCTGACAGGGCTGGACCTGGGTGTCAACGACAAGCTGCAGGATTCAGGAGTGAAGCTGCTGTGTGATTTTCTGGAGAGTCCACACTGCAGGCTGAAGGCTCTGAGGTCAGTTCACTGACTCTCTGTTACTATTGTAGATCATTTAATTAACTGTTGAACATAATGTTCAGACATAAGTTACATCCATAAAGTTGTAAATTTCTTTTGTTCATATTTTCATGTTTGTTGTATTAAATTTAGTCTGCAGTCACAAAGACTTGTGTTTCTTAAAGAAACTGTAGAAAATGTCTGTTAGTGGTTAAAGTCAGTGAATGTTTAGAATTGTTGGTAAATGGTCACATCTGTATACATTAGATCCTCTGAACTCATATTTGTTTGAAATGATCAAGTTTACTTGTTGAAGTAGAAATATTTCTTTGGTTTCTGTTGATTTCAATGTGTTTTCACAAATAATGTCTGAACACACACACACACACACACACACACACACACACACTGAATGGTTGTCTGAATGTTGTGCTGACGTTTGGATGATGTCTGTAGAAGGCTGACATTATGATGATTGTTACGTTTCCTCCCCAAAACAAAATCACAAACTGAGGTCGCAATGGGGAAACTAACAAGAAATAATGGAAAAGGGGTCCTTGGGGGTCTATAAGGCGATGGAGTAAAACTCATAACGTCCACTAAATCTATCAAAAGGATAGAGGAACAAAAACAAAGGGCCCCAAAAACCAAAAGTAAGGTGTCACTGGGAGGAGGGATTTCTGTCTAGATGTTAGGGGAAATAAACCTCTTCACAAAAATGAAAATGCCACACCAACACACACAACACACAACCAAGAGAGCAAACTGATGGTTTTTACCCTCCGGTGTCACTCACACAACTGAGCTGCTGGACCCAGCCTGCTTTTATAACCCAGGCAGGCTGATAGGCTGCAGCTGTGCAACAAGTGCAGGTGCACTCAATCGAGGTGGAGCAGGCAGGGGTGGAGTTTCCAACCTACCTCTACCCATAACAATGATCCACAATAGCACAATGCCAAAGTCACTCTACTCATTTTAGAGAAAAGCTCATTGATTAGGACATAGTAATGTTCAGCTGCACATTTCAAACCTGAACACATCTGATTGGATTATAAATGGATTTTTATCAACATCATTTATTCTTTATTCAGATTGGAGTGGTGCTGTTTGTCAGAGATCAGCTGTGCTTCTCTGGCCTCAGCTCTGAAGTCCAACCCCTCCCATCTGACAGCACTGAACCTGAGTCACAACAAGCTGCAGGATTCAGGAGTGAAGCTGCTATGTGATTTTCTGGAGAGTCCACACTGCAGACTGAAGACTCTGAGGTCAGTTCACTGTCTCTCTGTTACTATTTTAGATCTTTTAATTAACTGTTGAACATAATTTATGTTCAGACATAACTTATATCCATAAAGTTGTAAATGTCCTTTTGTTCATATTTTCATGTTTGTTGTATTAAATTTAGTCTGCAGTCACAAAGACTTGTGTTTCTTAAATAAACTGTAGAAAATGTCTGTTAGTGGTTAAAGTCAATGAATGTTTAGAATTGTTGGTAAATGGTCACATCTGTATACAGAAGATCCTCTGAGCTCATATTTGTTTGAAATGATCAAGTTTACTTGTTGAAGTAGAAATATTTCTTTGGTTTCTGTTGATTTCAATGTGTTTTCACAGATAATGTCTGAACACACACACACACACACACACACACACACACACACACACACACAGACTTGACTGAGATCAGCAGCATGTTATTAATCTGTGTTGACATGAATGGTTGTCTGAATGTTGTGCTGACGTTTGGATGATGTCTGTTGAAGGCTGACAATATGATGATCCACAATAACACAATGACAAAGTCACTCTGCTCATTTTAGAGAAAAGCTCATTGATTAGGACATAGTAATGTTGAGCTGCACATTTCAAACCTGAACACATCTGATTGGATTATAAATGGATTTTTATCAACATCATTTATTCTTTATTCAGATTGAGGCACTGCAGTTTGTCAGAGATCAGCTGTGCTTCTCTGGCCTCAGCTCTGAAGTCCAACCCCTCCCATCTGACAGAGCTGGACCTGAGTGTCAACGACAAGCTGCAGGATTCAGGAGTGAAGCTGCTGTGTGATTTTCTGGAGAGTCCACACTGCAGTCTGAAGACTCTGAGGTCAGTTCACTGACTCTCTGTTACTATTGTAGATCTGATGTTTAATTAACAATTGAAGCTAATTTATGTTCAGACATAAGTTACATCCATAAAGTTGTAAATTTCTTTTGTTCATATTTTCATGTTTGTTGTATTAAATTTAGTCTGCAGTCACAAAGACTTGTGTTTCTTAAAGAAACTGTAGAAAATGTCTTTTAGTGGTTAAAGTCAATGAATGTTTAGAATTGTTGGTAAATGGTCACATCTGTATACAGAAGATCCTCTGAACTCATATTTGTTTGAAATGATCAAGTTTACTTGTTGAAGTAGAAATATTTCTTTGGTATCTGTTGATTTCAATGTGTTTTCACAAATAATGTCTGAACACACACACACACACACACACACACACACACACTGAATGGTTGTCTGAATGTTGTGCTGACGTTTGGATGATGTCTGTAGAAGGCTGACATTATGATGATTGTTACGTTTCCTCTCCAAAACAAAATCACAAACTGAGGTCGCAATGGGGAAACTAACAAGAAATAATCGAAAAGGGGTCCTTGGGGGTCTATAAGGCGATGGAGTAAAACTCACAACGCCCACTAAATCTATCAAAAGGATAGAGGAACAAAAACAAAGGGCCCCAAAAACCAAAAGTAAGGCGTCACTGGGAGGAGGGATTTCTGTCTAGATGTTAGGGGAAATAAACCTCTTCACAAAAATGAAAATGCCACACCAACACACACAACACACAACCAAGAGAGCAAACTGATGGTTTTTACCCTCCGGTGTCACTCACACAACTGAGCTGCTGGACCCAGCCTGCTTTTATAACCCAGGCAGGCTGATAGGCTGCAGCTGTGCAACAAGTGCAGGTGCACTCAATCGAGGTGGAGCAGGCAGGGGTGGAGTTTCCAACCTACCTCTACCCATAACAATGATCCACAATAGCACAATGCCAAAGTCACTCTACTCATTTTAGAGAAAAGCTCATTGATTAGGACATAGTAATGTTCAGCTGCACATTTCAAACCTGAACACATCTGATTGGATTATAAATGGATTTTTATCAACATCATTTATTCTTTATTCAGATTGGAGTGGTGCTGTTTGTCAGAGATCAGCTGTGCTTCTCTGGCCTCAGCTCTGAAGTCCAACCCCTCCCATCTGACAGAGCTGGACCTGAGTCACAACAAGCTGCAGGATTCAGGAGTGAAGCTGCTATGTGATTTTCTGGAGAGTCCACACTGCAGACTGAAGGCTCTGAGGTCAGTTCACTGTCTCTCTGTTACTATTTTAGATCTTTTAATTAACTGTTGAACATAATTTATGTTCAGACATAACTTACATCCATAAAGTTGTAAATTTCTTTTGTTCATAGTTTCATGTTTGTTGTATTAAATTTAGTCTGCAGTCACAAAGACTTGTGTTTCTTAAATAAACTGTAGAAAATGTCTGTTAGTGGTTAAAGTCAATGAATGTTTAGAATTGTTGGTAAATGGTCACATCTGTATACAGAAGATCCTCTGAACTCATATTTGTTTGAAATGATCAAGTTTACTTGTTGAAGTAGAAATATTTCTTTGGTTTCTGTTGATTTCAATGTGTTTTCAAAAATAATGTCTGAACACACACACACACACACACTGAATGGTTGTCTGAATGTTGTGCTGACGTTTGGATGATGTCTGTAGAAGGCTGACATTATGATGATCCACAATAACACAATGCCAAAGTCACTCTACTCATTTTAGAGAAAAGCTCATTGGTTAGGACATAGTAATGTTGAGCTGCACATTTCAAACCTGAACACATCTGATTGGATTATAAATGGATTTTTATCAACATCATTTATTCTTTATTCAGATTGGAGAACTGCAGTTTGTCAGCGATCAGCTGTGCTTCTCTGGCCTCAGCTCTGAAGTCCAACCCCTCCCATCTGACAGAGCTGGAGCTGAGTGACAACGAGCTGCAGGATTCAGGAGTGAAGCTGCTGTGTGATTTTCTGGAGAGTCCACACTGCAGACTGAAGGCTCTGAGGTCAGTTCACTGACTCTCTGTTACTATTGTAGATCTGATGTTTAATTAACAATTGAAGCTAATTTATGTTCAGACATAAGTTACATCCATAAAGTTGTAAATTTCTTTTGTTCATATTTTCATATTTGTTGTATTAAATTTAGTCTGCAGTCACAAAGACTTGTGTTTCTTAAAGAAACTGTAGAAAATGTCTGTTAGTGGTTAAAGTCAATGAATGTTTAGAATTGTTGGTAAATGGTCACATCTGTATACAGAAGATCCTCTGAACTCATATTTGTTTGAAATGATCAAGTTTACTTGTTGAAGTAGAAATATTTATTTGGTTTCTGTTGATTTCAATGTGTTTTCACAAATAATGTCTGAACACACACACACACACACACACACTGAATGGTTGTCTGAATGTTGTGCTGACGTTTGGATGATGTCTGTAGAAGGCTGACATTATGATGATCCACAATAACACAATGCCAAAGTCACTCTACTCATTTTAGAGAAAAGCTCATTGATTAGGACATAGTAATGTTGAGCTGCACATTTCAAACCTGAACACATCTGATTGGATTAAAAATGGATTTTTATCAACATCATTTATTCTTTATTCAGATTGGAGCGCTGCAGTTTGTCAGAGATCAGCTGTGCTTCTCTGGCCTCAGCTCTGAAGTCCAACCCCTCCCATCTGACAGAGCTGGACCTGAGTCACAACAAGCTGCAGGATTCAGGAATGAAGCTGCTATGTGATTTTCTGGACAGTCCACACTGCAGTCTGAAGACTCTGAGGTCAGTTCACTGACTCTCTGTTACTATTGTAGATCTGATGTTTAATTAACAATTGAAGCTAATTTATTTTCAGACATAAGTTACATTCACAAAGCTGTAAATTTCTTTTGTCCATATGTTCATGTTTGTTGTATTAAATTTAGTCTGCAGTCACAAAGACTTGTGTTTCTTAAAGAAACTGTAGAAAATGTCTGTTAGTGGTTAAAGTCAATGAATGTTTAGAATTGTTGGTAAATGGTCACATCTGTATACAGAAGATCCTCTGAACTCATATTTGTTTGAAATGATCAAGTTTACTTGTTGAAGTAGGAATATTTTTTGGTTTCTGTTGATTTCAATGTGTTTTCACAAATAATGTCTGAACACACACACACACACACTGAATGGTTGTCTGAATGTTGTGCTGACGTTTGGATGATGTCTGTAGAAGGCTGACATTATGATGATCCACAATAACACAATGCCAAAGTCACTCTACTCATTTTAGAGAAAAGCTCATTGATTAGGACATAGTCATGTTGAGCTGCACATTTCAAACCTGAACACATCTGATTGGATTATACATGAATTTTTATCAACATCATTTATTCTTTATTCAGATTGAGGTGCTGCAGTTTGTCAGAGATCAGCTGTGCTTCTCTGGCCTCAGCTCTGAAGTCCAACCCCTCCCATCTGACAGGGCTGGACCTGAGTGTCAACGACCTGCAGGATTCAGAAGTGAAGCTGCTATGTGATTTTCTGGAGAGTCCACACTGCAGACTGAAGACTCTGAGGTCAGTTCACTGACTCTGTGTTACTATTGTAGATCTTCTAATTAACTGTTGAAGCTAATTTATGTTCAGACATAAGTTACATCCATAAAGTTGTAAATGTCCTTTTGTTCATGTTTTCATGTTTGTTGTATTAAATTTAGTCTGCAGTCACAAAGACTTGTGTTTCTTAAAGAAACTGTAGAAAATGTCTGTTAGTGGTTAAAGTCAATGAATGTTTAGAATTGTTGGTAAATGGTCACATCTGTATACAGAAGATCCTCTGAACTCATATTTGTTTGAAATGATCAAGTTTACTTGTTGAAGTAGAAATATTTCTTTGGTTTCTGTTGATTTCAATGTGTTTTCACAAATAATGTCTGAACACACACACACACACACACACACACACACACACACACACACTGAATGGTTGTCTGAATGTTGTGCTGACGTTTGGATGATGTCTGTAGAAGGCTGACAATATGATGATCCACAATAACACAATGACAAAGTCACTCTACTCATTTTAGAGAAAAGCTCATTGATTAGGACATAGTAATGTTGAGCTGCACATTTCAAACCTGAACACATCTGATTGGATTATAAATGGATTTTTATCAACATCATTTATTCTTTATTCAGATTGGAGAACTGCAGTTTGTCAGAGATCAGCTTTGCTTCTGTGGCCTCAGCTCTGAAGTCCAACCCCTCCCATCTGACAGAGTTGGACCTGAGTGGAAACGACCTGCAGGATTCAGGAGTGAAGCTGCTGTGTGATTTTCTGGAGAGTCCACACTGCAGTCTGCAGACTCTGAGGTCAGTAGAGGGTTACAGTCAGTCCATGTTGGTTTCAGAAGCTTGTTATGATCATGTGGTTTTAGTTGTTGTTGTTGTGTTCATGTCTACAGGAAATAAAGCTGATTACAGCTGACAGCATTACAAGATGTACAGAGACAGTGGTCCTCATTCATCAGATCTGATCTCAAAGTGTTTGTTCTCTCATTTCAATACTAAAGAACTGATCAGTTCATTTCCACTGTGTACTTGAGTGAAATGTGCAGAGTCAACAGACTTGATGCAGGTCTGTGAGCTTCACTCCAACACGTTAACATGAGAGCTGAAAGGAAGCTGGCTACGCTACACAGCCGCTCCACTTGTGTCTGAACAGGACTGAAGTCCCTGCTGGTCTTTATACTGGATGTGCTGCATCACTGACTGACAGCTGATGAAGGGAGTCTCTGTAAACACTGATTCATGACTTCTGCTGTCTGTCTGCTTCTCTCATCAGATGGCGCTGATCTCTGTCAGACTGTGAGTGATGAGAAAGGTGTTTGTGTTGATCAGCTGAGTCCTGATGATCCAGAGAGGTTGAAGCAGCAGCATCAGCTCTGACTGGGCCATGTTACTGGGAGGTGGAGTGGAGAGGAGAGCTTCATCCAGCAGAGACTGACAGAGGAATCACAACAAGTGGAGATGACTGTCAGCGCTGCAGTCTGAACTGCTCTGAGATCAGCTCCACTGTCAGACACAAAGTCCTCCATCATCGAAGCTTCACTGAGGCCAACAAACTGAAACATGACAAACCTTTTTTCAGTAACTTGTTACTTCATATTTTTCTTTGACATGAAATGAATCAGCCAAAAATAATATTAAGTACTAACACCAACTTTACATATGTCCATGTAATCCTGCAGAAAATGTTCTTCCAAACATAAACACACAAAATGTCAATCAGATTCAGTTGTCTTAAACAGATTTTGGGTTGATATTCTACATTTCTTTAATTCTGTTTTCTGTGGAAATATTCCCACATGTCCTACAGTGTGTTTACTGAGCTGGAAGTCAGTTGGACTGTGGACTTGAAGGTGCTTAAACTTAAAGGTCCAGTGTGTATTCAGGAAATTGTGTTTGTGTTGAAATGACATGGACATTGATGTGATTGTGTGATACGTGTCGGTAATGTCGTTATAACCACCTGAACTAAGATCAGTTTCTGATCATGTGAACCACAGTATATATTGTTTAACTAACAGAACAGATTTATTTTTTCTGTCTTATACTTTAATATCTGCCTGTTCAATAAGAATAACTTTCATGATTTCTATATTGATCATTTTTGTCAAGTTTTATTCACAGCAGATCACCACAGTGTTATATTTCTCTTCACATGCCAAATGTTAAAAATGTGTATGCCTATTGTATAAATGGATTTTAATCCATATCATTTATTCTTTATTCCACGGGTCTTCAACATTTTTCAGCCCAAGGACTCCTTGGACAAGAGACAAACAGAACAGAGAGCCCCACATGCAATTACATTTTTTTAAATGTGTCATATTTGTGTCATGTGTCATATTATTATATGTGTCATTTTAAGCCTGGTCTATTATAACTTTAATATTTTTACTTTATTCAACTTTTATTTCAGCTTATTAACCTGTTTTTATGCTGGGTTATTAGCCTTATTATTGGTTATTAAATGCCAAGAGCGTTTTGTCTTTGGACACGTCCACTGATTCATCCAGTTGGAGTACAAATGCATTCATTATCTGCACCCTCACGTTCATTCAGCATTATTTTGGTGAAAATGGTCAGATCAGATTCTTGTTATATTTACAACACGTGTGGCCTGTAGGATTTTATTCTTGTGTGCATTGTAGAAGATGAAAACAGGTTGTGTTGCCATAGATCATCTGTGGTGAAACAGAGCACAGTTTGATGTTTCTGTAATAAAAAGTCTCAAGTTGTTGTGACTGATTTTTAACCTGTTCATGATAACTTTTTATTTTCTGCTTCATGTAAGCTTCTTCTTTTAGCTGCCACTGTTTGTTTATTTCCCTCCAAACTCTGATTTTCACAGTTTAATATTCATTTCCTCACGTTCTCTCCTAGCTGCCTCCTTCATTAACTTGATTCCTGAATGTGTTCGTCCCCACATGAATACATTTCTTTCCCCTGACGGGTTGACCTTGTAGTATTAGACAGTATTTCATACAGTAGTTCTTGATGTGTTCTGACTCTGGCTCTCCTGTTTTGATCCTCCTACATGACACCTGAACCCAGACAAGCCCACACAGAGATCCCAACTAAGATACTCGATTTAACACAGTCAAACTTTCTATGATTAAATCTGATCTGGACCAAGCAGCAACCTCCGTATCTGTGTCGTAAAGCCAACGCTGTAGTTCCTCAAAAGTCAGTCAGTCTCGATAAACTCCATTTTTATAGAACTCACCTGTTCAGATCACAGCAGGGAAAATAAGTAAACATCAGTATGTCAGTAAACATACACTACCTGTCAAAAGTTTTAGGACAGCCCAATAACCAAAGCCAGAAAATAACAGGTAGAGTATCAGGTGAAACGTGATCAGCTGGAGGGACACCTGGGGCTCCACGGGCTCGACGTCACACTGCGACCTCCAATCAGACGCTCGGATCGGACAAACCTCCACAGTCAGCATGAAATGTCAGTGACAGTATAAATATGGTGGCAGGTGTGGGCGGAGCGTATACTGACTCAAAGGTGGTTACCATGGTTACCACGCAGCCTGATTCTTCCTTTATTTGATGGCGGACGGCAACGAGCGTTTTAAGGAGCATTACCGCCACCTGCTGTGCTGGAGAGCGGGCTGAAGTTTCCTAATTCCACTAAAGTGGACGCAGCCCGATTAATCTGCGTTATTTTTTCTCTAATTAATTAATCAAAATTAACACGTTAATTTGACAGCCCTAACAAAAAGTTATATTCTGATGGTTGTATTCAGCACATGTAGACACAGCCCCTGCAACCCACCTCACCTCTCACCACCACAGCGCCTGATCCAGTCTGAAAACACACTTCCGCCTCCTCCACCCAAGACCAGCCAATCACATTATGACGTGACACTGATATTTTCTTTTTTTCTGGTATGGCAGCAATAGGCTTCCGTAGAAACCATCAACTGAGTCAGATCGTGAAAATGTCAGTTTAACTCTTCAACAGTGAATAAATGTGAACATCACCTCAAAGGAAAGTTTATTTTGAAGGTTTGATTTCTTTCTTTGCTGAAGTGACTCAACAACACAAAGTGTTCACACAACACGTTTCATTTTATCACACATTCATTTGTACTTTGTTTCCACGTTTCACAGGTCAGAGTGGAAACGTGGCTTTTATTGTGAAGGAGTACCCCGGAAGTGAAGGCGGCCGCTTTGAAGTGTTCTGTTCGTTAGTGACGTTACATTGACGTTTCAACGTGATGTCAGGTGACATCATCGACCGTGAAGCTCCTTCCTCTCGTGATCGTGTGTCGGAAAAGGTGAGAAAACGTGTCTGAATCACCTGTAAACAGGATGTGACGAAGTTCAGGTGACGTCATTGAGCGACATCATCCTGAATCCTTCTCCACTAAGATCCAAACAAAGGGTGGAGCACGTCCCTGAAGGATGGACGCTGCATCTTCTCGGTCACGGTGGAGTCCAGAGGAGGCGAAACACCCCACACTTCTACATATATTCTAATATTCACACCACTGACCGCACAGTGAAGGACACACACTCTGTCAGGTGGAAGTAATGATGTTAACGATGGCTCAGTTCCATTAAGAGTCCCAGTAACGTGGACAGTGAACCAGCACACGCAGCAGCAGGACCTCCCCTAAGTGGAATGCAGCCATTATTAATGCAACCTGTGAGTAGTGTTGGGAAGTTGGAGTCTTTTTACTGAATCAGATCACTGACTCTCAGACGGTAAAATGAACGAGAGACTCAAACTCGAGGACGCACAGTTGAGCCGTGAACTAATCATTTCTGTTTCCTGTCCTGACTGAGCTGATGCAGCTGCCATGTGGTGAGGGAACGTACTGCATGAAAATGAACGAATCACTCACTGAGACTACTCATTACTCCAGAGTCATATCAAAGATTAGTTCATATTGAACGATACGTTCACGACTGACACACCACTACCTGTGAGTTTCCTGCTATGACGTCAAAATATCTGCTGTTCAACAGGTTCATCATCTGGGATCAGGCATAATTAGACTCTTAACAGGTTCACATGGGGGATCTGTGTCTGAAGAAGAGAAGGATGTGCCCGTCCTTCAATACGCTGCTATCACACTGGTAGTGCTAGCATGGAGTCCCTGAGCGTTACAAACACTACACAACATCATTAATCCAGTCATTGTGCTTCTGCACGAGCAACACAGGCCTGACTTCATCTTCATGGATGACAATGCCCCAGCTCATCAAGGTAGCATCATCAGGGAACGGCTGCTGGAGGCTGGGGTACCTCAGATGGAGTGGACTCCACTTTCTCTAGACCTGAATCCAATAAAAAAACCTATGGGATCAGCTAAGTTGTCATGTAGAGGGTCGTCACCACGCACCCCTCAGAACCTCAATGACCTGAGGACAGCCCTTCAAGAAGAGTGCAGAACGTATGAACGCTAAACAAAGTCAACAAACTTCCATGTGTGTCTTCACTTCATGACTCTGCATGTAAACATTACTTAATGTACATACTTAATGTTTATTCTGCACCAACTACACCAAGTTAAATTCTTTGTAAGTGCAAACCTACTTGGAAATAAATCTGATTCTGATTCTGTTATATCTTTTAAATATGTATATCGTACTTTTTATATTTTTATGTTTATGTTTGCATTTACCTGTCATGTCCCTTTTCTTCTAACACACACCTTTGATCAATAAAATAAAGTGATTCTGATTCTGTTCTTGGTGAGCTGAGTCAAATGATCTGGCTCACTAAAAAGAACCGTAATTCCCATCGCTAGTTGTCAGCAGTTTACTTCACTGTCCATCAGGAAACTCTGTAAATCACAGAGAGTTGAGGTGGAGCAGCCGGAGGACATCAGAGGGAAAACCAGAAAACATTTTCTCCATAAAATATGATCCAGTTTCACCAAAATCAGTGAAATAGTTGGTGGGTTAAACGAAACACCACGTGACACGGATACAGGCAGTGACTCTTGGGTGAGGTGTCTCTCCTCTAGTGGTGTGACGAAATGAACGAAATGACTCAAAAAAAGATTCGTTCAATTTACCGTCCGAGAGTCAGTGATCCGATTCAGTAAAAAGACTCGAACTTCCCAACGCTACTCTGGACGTGATGACGTCTGTTCTTTTGGTTACGTCAGCAGCGTTGTTGCAGAGTCACTGCGACTGTCGGACTGTAAACAATCCTGGAGGAGAAGGCTCGGCCTGGCTGTTGTTTTTCAAAAACAAAAATCTGTTTCTCATCCACGAGGGCGCTTCGTGACACGAGTCCAGACATCCACGCGCAGAGTGTTTTTTTGTAACATCCTCGTGTTTTGGCGCGCTAACGCGGAGCTAGCATTTGAAGCTAGCGACAGCTAGCCCCCCTCTGTCTTAGCCTTTAGCTCGTCGCTAGCCGTCGCTGGCTAGTCAACAACCAGGGGCCTGTTTGTGAAGAGGAGGGGGGAAACACCCTTTATGCCCCGGGTACACCACTGTCTACTGCGACCAGGAACTCCTGAACCGTGAGTATGCTTTTAAAACGTTTTTAAAACGTTTTTTAACGGTTTGGAAACGACAGCTAGCCTCATTAGCTTAGCAACCAAAGTAACTTTAGCATTAGCCCAAAGGGTGGGAGTGCTAACGACAGCGTCAGTTCACAGTGTGTGTGTCAGTGTGTGTGTCAGTGTGTGTGTCAGTCCACAGTGTGTCAGTGTGTGTGTGTCAGTGTGTGTGTCAGTGTGTGTGTCAGTGTGTGTGTGTCAGTTCACAGTGTGTGTGTCAGTGTGTGTGTCAGTGTGTGTGTGTCAGTTCACAGTGTGTGTGTCAGTGTGTGTGTCAGTGTGTGTGTCAGTGTGTGTGTCAGTTCACAGTGTGTGTGTCAGTGTGTGTGTCAGTGTGTGTGTCAGTGTGTGTGTCAGTTCACAGTGTGTGTGTCAGTGTGTGTGTCAGTTCACAGTGTGTCAGTGTGTGTGTCAGTGTGTGTGTGTCAGTTCACAGTGTGTCAGTGTGTGTGTGTCAGTTCACAGTGTGTGTGTCAGTGTGTGTGTCAGTGTGTGTGTCAGTTCACAGTGTGTGTGTCAGTGAGCGATCATTGGCTGTGATATAACAACAAGCTTCAGTGTTAAACCTGAAACATCATGTACATTATTAAATATCACTGTCTAACATGTAAACATCATCACATCCACAGCCTGTGTACTTACTCTACATATATATATATGTACAGTATATATATAGTGTATATATATATATATATATATATATATATATATATATATATATATATATATATATACACACTATATATATACTGTACATATATATATATGTACAGTATATATATAGTGTATATATATATATATATATATATATATATATATATATATATATATATACACACTATATATATATATATATATATATATATATATATATATATATATATAGTGTATATATATATTTTTATATATATATATGTACAGTATATATATTGTATGTATATATATATATATATATATATATATATATATATATATATATACACTATATATATATATATATATATATATATATATAGTGTGTATATATATATATATATATATATATATATATATATATATATATATATATAGTGTATATATATATAGTGTATATATATATGTGTGTGTGTGTGTGTGTGTACAGTATATATACTGTCGCCTCATACAGAAAACAACCTGCTACATAAATCATAATTTAACATCCTCAGTACAAATGTTATTCTCCACATAGATCTCTACAGGTTAGTTAAATGTTTACCTGTTTATGTATACGAGACACTGACCAATCAATCAGCTGTCTTTTTGAACAAGGTCTTTTTGAGATGTTCACAATATAAAAAATACAAACAGTAACTAATCCCAAGTCACCACCGCCGACCCTCCCACCCTCCAGACCTGTGCAGCTGAGTCAAAGACAGTCATTCTGTGAAAATGCCAAGACAGGCTGCAGAATCTCAGAGCAGACCCTCGGAGAGAGCATCTTATTTTTTCTAGCTCCAGATGGGAGTATGAAGGAGGAACACGGTCTTTCCGTCTGAACAGAATCAGTCGTCTGGTCACCACATTGGACTTGTAATTACTTAAATTCACACCCTGTGGTGACACCAAATAGAGCAGTAAGAGAATATGGATCTATCGGCTCCATCAGTCAGCTGTCTTAAAGGAACAATATGTGACATATTTACTGTATCAAATCATAAACTCACCGTGCGGTGTCATCCGAGGTTAAAGAAACGCGCTCAGCTGAAATACAACAACTCTACATTCAGTATGTTTACAGCCCGTCTGATCTCTGCGTGGTCCATGTCGACGCTCCGAGCTGCCCGATACGAAACGTACTACAGCAGACGCAGCAGACACTGTGGGTGCGGTTGAATAGTCAAAAAATCCTAAGTCCTTTCCTAACCACTTTTCCTTGACCTCGATAGAAGACGTCACAAGGTCATAAGGAAAGATGTGAAGGAGAGGTGATAAGGAGTTAGGAGAAGACGACTGCTCTTACACTAGACTACGTCATGATGTGACGGTGAATGTTATTGACGTGATCTGTGGTAAAACTACAAAGTCCAGAAGATGGACTACAAAACGCTCATCTGAGATACTTCCTAGATCCTCCCCGTGCGCTCTGACCGTGTTGTTTCATGCAGGAAATATAAACGTGGACAACCCGGTGAAACATGTGACGTCATCATCAACGTCAGTGACAGACACATTGTAAAAGTTACCGACCCTGCCCGGCTCTCACTGCGGGAGGCGGAGGCTGTTTTCTTGGACAGAGTTCATCGTAGTGTCGGTGTGGAGGACTGAGCACGTAACGGTGACTTTTCCACCTTCAATTATTTTCCTCGTAACGTCTTCAAACACTCCGCTGTGAGAAGTTATAGAGTCACTGAGTTCAAGTATCTGAATCACGTCACGTAATCACCGTCGGTAAACAGACGGACCTGTTTTCGTAGAGAGGACTGACCGGGTCACGGAGGCTTTAACTCCAAATTTGCAGATTTTAATCTCAAAAGTTGCCAAAAATGTAACCGCTGTGAAACAGTCAGAAAGTAACGTCTTATCTCTCTCCACAAATGAAACTTCTCTCTGTTTGTTTTGCAGCACAGACTGAAGTCAGACTCGGACGTAGAAGCTGCTTCATGAAATCAAACATGTTGAGTTCAGCGTCTTCAACCAACAGTTTTTAACCACTAGACAAGAAGCAATAAACGGGACAATGACGGCCGAAAATAAACCATGTGTGGATCAATAAAGTTTATCTCACCTTATTATTTATTCATTATTTAATGAAGCTCGTCATCAGAGAGAAACATGAAGTGAAAGACTTTTAAAGAGACTCTTTGTCTGTTTACACATCGACAGCAACGTGAAGCCAGAGTCAGATTCCCGTCACATACCCGACATGTCCGACAGCTTCTTTGTCGTAACGTACGTGCTCTTGTATCTGAGCCCACAGCTGTCTGATAATCCACATTTCCTGTTTGTGTGTTTAGCTGGGTGGCTGGTCAGAGCGGCCTCCTCCCACCATGGAGGCAGGAGGGAAGGACTGTGAAGAGGAGACGCTGCAGACGGCCTTCAAGAAGCTGAGGGTCGATGCTGAGAGGTAAATAACAGTTTGTTTCTGTTACCGCCGTTTGTTTTCATGTGTAATTATGAATTAATCCAGATCGTAGCCGAGCTGCAGTCACCTGAATCATAGTGCTGCGTGTAAAACCTGAAATCTGGCCAAGACATCCAGTTTAACGGTTTTAATCCCGGGCTGTAACGATACACGCCATTCACAGTTCAGTGTGCTCCTTGCTTTTGGGGTCAGGGTTTGGTACAAATTCAGAAGTTCAAGAAGTTAAAGCACTCAAACAGGGTCATAAATTTTAAATAACAAATGTCCAGTGTTTGTTGGTCAATAAAGTTGTGTTCTGGGGTGTCGTTTATCTCAGTTGGTAGAGCAGCCGCCCCGTGTACGAAGGCTCAGTCCTTGCCGCGGCGGCCCAGAGTTTGAATCCGACCTGTGGCTCTTTCCCGCATGTCGTTCCCATCTCTCTCTCCCTCTCTCTCTCTCCTGTCACTCTTCAGCTGTCTCTGTCGAAAATAAAGCTTGAAAAGAAAAAAAAAATGAATAAATAAAGTTGTGTCCTCACATAAAGTGACGATCATCAGAGTTAGAGTGAAGACGAATCGACTTTTTAATCCCAAAAGTTTTAAAACGTGAAGTCTGATCTCTCCTCGTACCGGATCAGAGCAGAATCTGATGCGACTCCGTGTCTTTGTTCATCCAGAAGCTTCAGGTCCAAAACTCCGTCCATCGCTCCACACCTTAACTCCACCCGGTCCTCCTCCTCCTCACACAACACTCTGCGAAGCCGTGAGATTTGTCAGGTTGATGAGCGACGTTGAATTCAGCTGCAGTTATTTAAACAGTTAAATAGCATCGGGCTCCTCGCTACTTCTAAACTACGGTGGCTCTGTAGTGCCAGTAAAAAGGCACACTCCCACTGTAGCTTACAAAGATAACAAATAAAATGCCTCTGGTGTGTTGGAACAATCATAAAGGTTTCTCTCTTCTTCCAGTTTACCCGGAGCCGTGAGTGTTTCCGAGGCGTTGGCGCCCAGAGTACCATCACGCTCTTGTCTCGACACCAGCGGAGCGAAGCCAAAACTCAGCTGCCCGAAGGACAACTGGCATGGGTAGGTTCAACTGGTGCCGTGCTCCGTTACGCTCTGCTTTCAGCTCTTCTGTTTCATGTTTTTTTTCCATCATTATCTCTCCTTCCCTCCATCTTTAGCTGTATGAGGAAAACTTCTAGAGGAGCATCCAGAACCCAGCGGCGCCGCAGGTCCAAGTCACCCATCCTCCACCCTCCAAAGTTCACCTACTGCAGCACCTCAGCTGCCTCTGCACTGTCGACCTCTAGTGGCTGCCTGAAGCACCAGCGCCTGGCCGTACCGGATCCCGTGGAGCCTCGTCCTGCAGTCGATGGAAGAACGGCTGCTTCTGTAGCTCTCCCGGCCCAGAAGGAGCTCTCTTCTTCAGCCACTCCCGGCCACATCTCTCCCCTGGTTTTTGGATCTCGCGCTGGGTATGAGACACACATCGGAGCTGTGGTTTCCTCCCATGAGATCCCCACTGTTATTACTACTGTCGTGACATCAGCCGGGCAGGACGGAGGAAGCTCCAGAGATGCTCAGTCGAGCGACGAGAGCGGCCCAGAGAAAAGTGCCTGTGACGGAGCAGAGTCTGGAGCGGGAGCACCTCGGATATCCGGATCCGCAGAAGCTGCTGACTTCCGAGCTTTATCAGAGCTACACAGCAGCAGCTCGGCAGAGGGCCCCCACGTTCCCTGCTCCTGCGGCTGGAGAAAGAGCTCCGATTCCCAGGAAGAGAGCGGCCAGGGGGCTGAGTCTGCGTGCCAGTGCCAGTCCAGTCATCAGGGCTGGGCCGGCGTGGAGGTGTACTCCTTCACAGGGCTCCGCAACGTCATCTCGGAGTGCGAGAGGAGCCTGCCGAGCCACGAGGACGCCACCAGAACTCTCGGTGCCAACACTAACGCCGCCACAGCTTCGTCACCTTCATCGTTGTCGTCGGGTTCCCCTCGCTCGTGCTCGGAGCAGGCCCGGGCCTACGTCGACGACATCACAATAGAGGACCTTTCTGGCTACATGGAGTATTATCTCTACATCCCCAAGAAGATGTCGCACATGGCCGAGATGATGTACACTTAAAATGAATATATCATAAGGAGATAATAAGTTTTTTTCTGTTGTTGAGGGGAAAGGTGGCCTCGATGGAATGTCGTCAGTAGTGGGTAGAAGAACGAATCAGGCATGAAAGTTGTACTTAAAAAATATACAACGTTAACTGATTTTTAACCCAGGTTGAAATGTTTCCATTCCCCTCTGTTTTACTAGAACTGGCAGAAAGCGATCACCACCGACCTTTTCTCGTTAGTTTTGACTTCCTCCTCCTCCTCCTCCTTTTTGTTTGTGCTACATTTAAATTTAATTTCCAGTTTCTAAATGGAGTTGCCAAAAGCTCTTGGTGTGCAGGGTCTTGCCGGAGGAGAGGATAGTAGGAACATGCAAACTTGTGATGCCAAGTTTTTTGTGGTGTTGTGACCTTGAACGTCACCTGTCTGGATTTCATTTCACTCAATAAAGAAGCAAACTGTTTGTTGGAAAGTTTGTCGTCGTCTCTTAAATTTCAACTAAAACGATCAAACTAAAAAAAAACATTTTTAGGCAATAAAATGCTGCAACAAATCAGCACGATGTCCATTAAGCTCCGGAGCTTTTGATTGTATCACATGATCTTCCTCAGCAGGAAACGTAGAGGTTGACTTGAAGGAAATCAGCGTCAACGTGGCACAACAGTGTACGTACATCTACCGTATCAAAAATATATAGGACGTAATGTTTTAAAAAATAGTGTTCAACAAAAAAAAGTTTCTTTTAATGGTTGTAACATAATTGTGATACAGTGATATTTTCATAGACTCTTATTGTGAAAATCTTGGACTGTTACCCTAATTAGGACTCAATTAGCTTCTAAAATCCTTCCAGTGTTGCTGAAAGTGTGTACTGTCCTGTTAATACATTACCTCAAACATTATGAAACTTTCCTCTGATAAACTGACGTCTGTTACCTCCTGTTGATCTACACTGACCTGTGATCAGGTGAATGGTGTCTCTGTCATTCGTACGTCTGTTCTCACACTATGTAACTTTGGGCTCCGGGTCGGGAGAAGTACGTAACGCTTTACGGCACTAAGTCACACACCACCAACTATTTCACTGATTTTGGTGAAACTGGATCATATTTAATGGAGAAAATGTTTTCTGGTTTTCCCTCTGATGTCCTCCGGCTGCTCCGCCTCAACTCTCTGTGATTTACAGAGTTTCCTGATGGACAGTGAAGTAAACTGCTGACAGCTGTAGCTGCTGTTAGCTCATGTTAGCTCAGTTTGTTAGCTGCTGTTAGCTCATATTAGCTCAGTTTGTTAGCTGCTGTTAGCTCAGTTTGTTAGCCGGGGGTGTGTTAGTGTTTGTACCACAGGTGTTTTGGACCACCGGGAAGAAGAAGAAGAAGAAGAAGAAGAAGAAGAAGAAGAGGTTTACAGGCCCAGCAGTCAGCAGCTTCTATGGACATAATGGCAGAGGAGAAGAGAGTGAAGAGGACGCTGACGGAGGAAGCTAAGAAGAAAAAAGGAGAGAGTGAGCGAGCAAGAAGCCGCCGGACAAGAGTAAATCTGGGACTGACTTTTAGTGGTTGGTGAGAGCTTGGTGAAATAAAAGGCTGAAAGACAGACGCCGAGCTGGGCTGACTGCTGTTGGACTAGTCAGTAATATTAGCTGGCTGCTATGTCTGCTGTTGGTGACCTTGTTGATGTTTGGCTGTTAGCAAAGTTGTCGACTCGCTAGTTTTTGATCAGAAGTAATGTAATCAGAACAAATACTCGAGTACAGCTGAACATAGTTACCACAGTGTGTTCTTCTTTTAAACGTTCAAATGTACTTTTAGGTACTTTTCTGTCTGTGAATCTTTCTGGGGAAACTTTGAGACGTTCATTCAGCGCAGTTCATTTTCAGTAAGCTTCCTTTGAGACAACCACATCAAAGATCTTTGCTTCAATACGAAAACATGAATTCTCTTTTATTCTGTTGTTTCTCTGTTGCACTCTAACAACACGATGATTGTTGGGTTTTTTCCAGCAACTTCAGATTCAAAACTTCTGAGGGTGAAAAAGTTTCATTTTGAACATCCGCCTGCTTAAATCTTTAATCATTTAACTCACATCTGATGTGTGAAATCCTAAAAAGCTCCATATTCTTAATATTTACAATAAATCTTTGACTGATTTACTCCACTACATTTATTTGATAGCTGCAGTTACAGATTTAGATGGTATATATATGAAAGAATATACATTATATAATCAACAAATACATTATGAGGTTTATATGTAAAGTCACTTAAATAGTTCCACTTTGAGCAGATGTAACAGCAACATTATAACCCAATAATATATTTGGAATATGCTTTTACTTTTTGTACTTTAAGTATATTTTGACTGTTTCACACTGTCATATTCGTCATATTTCTACTTTTCAATGTGAGTACTTCTTCAACTGTAGTATGGACGAGTCTTAAATTACCTTAAAGTAACATTTAATATGTTTAACTTTAGATCTTTAAAGTTAAAGTTTGTGAGTAAAGGTGAAGAGTTTCTACTCTCACTTTTAGATCAGTTCGAGGTCAGACATGGCCACCAGGAGGCAGCACCTCCTCTGTTTTTACCTCCATGTGTCCCAGTGTTTGCTCTGTGACTTACTGCACACATGAAATGATTCATGTTGGGTGTGTCTCTTTTCCTTCGTGCCCAGGGATAAAAAAAAAAGAAAAAAGCGATCAGTCTATCACGAGCCAAAGAGCACACAGTGTGTTCTGCACCAACAGAGCAGCACAAAGGAAACATGCTCTCACTCACACGATGTTTGGTTACTGTGATTTCTCTTCATCGTTCACATTCTGTGTCTTTCTTCATCGTCTGGCTCTTCACTTCTTTATTCACTGAACAGGAAGTCAGGTCAAGTTTTTCAGATCTTCAGTAAAGTTAGTCCACAGTGTAGAAATATCACCCTCAGTGAGGAGCATGAGGAGGCCTGGTTAAACTGTACATAGTTACTGTCCACCGCTGGAAAGAAGTAAAGAATGAGTTTTACTCAAGTCTAATTAAACAGTTGGTAAAAATCTTGCCAAACGGACGTATTCATATATCTGAATGAATGTGCAAATCCCAGATTTCACCTCATGGAGCAGATTTCCACATAAACCTAAGATAAATATGTGCTGGTGGTCTCCTGCTGTAACGTTACAGTCGCTCTGTGCTTTGGCTCATAATTCAAACTGTGTGTCTGTTTCTGATCAACAACCACATGCTGAAAACTCCAGAGTGAAACTTAATTTACACAACGTGTTTCAAAAATGTCGAAGACCTCAAAGTCAAAAATGACGAATCATGAACTGTGTTCTCGTCTTCTGCTGTGCGTTTAGTCTAGTCCTCTGTGAGACACTCAAGTGTTTCATAAAGTGACTTTGATCAACAGTTGCATGATAAAAAAAGGATTGATGACTGTGTGTAATGTGAAAGATGCACCCGGAGGGGCGGTGTTTAGCTCAGTTGGTAGAGCAGCCGCCCCGTGTGCGAAGGCTCAGCCCTTGCTGCAGGAGCCCAGGGTTCGAGTCCGGCCTGTGGCTCTTTTCAGCTACAGCTGTCAGCAGTTTACTTCACTGTCCATCAGGAAACTCTGTAAATCACGGAGAGTTTGGGCGGAGCAGTTCACAACTAAATTTCCACAAGAAGTCAACGAAAAAATCAATTGTTGCAAGTTGAAGGTGTCCTGACACTATCCTCGTTGACTGATTTAAAACGTTGACAGACTTTAAAAGTCATACACACTAAAATAATGGCAACACAATGTAGAAAACTACAAAAAAATGAAAGTAAGAGTGTCAAAAAACGTCCAACAAGCAACAAATCAACAATCAGCAAACAGTTTTATGTTGCAACCTCTTGTTAACTTCAAGTATTTACACTTTACTGATTCAACAGCAATCCTTCATGACTCACCACAGGTGATTTTGACCTTTGGCCGTTCCTTTCAGGTAGAAAGCAACAAAACCAACAAGTCAGCAGCAATCAAGCAGACTGTACACCGCAGTGCTTTGAGCTAAAGATGAGGTGACGTTTAGCTTTTAGGTATACGTTTATCATCTTAGCGCTAAATGCAAAGAATAGCTGAGGCTGATGGGGATCTCATTAGCTTTGCATCTATTTGGACACAAACCTAAATTCTGGAACAAATCAAAGTTCATCCTGAGGGAAACGCGAATGTTTATACCAAATGTCAGGGCAATCCATCTGAGAGATCTCCAGTAAAACAAAGTTGTAAAGCTGGGTGGAGGATGGTCGAGTCCAGACAACAGGATCCTCTTCTGTCGCTGAGGGTTTAAAATATTATTTAGTACAGTAGCTCCTCAGAAAAGGAAGCAACACACAGATTCAGTCAGACTGTGGGAATAAGAAGCTCCCCCCTGGAAATGAAGTTAATTTGCGGTTTGAGACGGACGCTAAGCTTTCGGGAACAAAGATCATGACAGGAAGCTGCTGTGGTTGCGGCCTGGTGACCCACATTTAAAGATGACCACAAACAAATGACTCCCAGAAAACAAACTCCATAAACAACAACCACAAGAGATGAGCTCTCTCCAAGCTCATGTTTGGAGAGAGAAGAAGAAGAAGAAGCCCTGCAGTTATACTGCTCACATTTACATTTTCATCATCTCAGATATTAATCCAGTGGGAAGGAAGAGAAATATTTTGGCTGTACATTTTAGACGTGGTTTCATGAAAGTTTTTTGGACATTGCCGAAAATAAATCAAATAGTTTTCCTTAAAAAAAAAGCACACATGCCGTATCGTGCTAATCAGTTAGCTTTTCTTTTTAACAAACACAAAGTACAGCTGAGACAGAATGTGATTAGTTTTGCAGGTATTTGATGCGATAACTCTTTTTATATTTGTAGTGTGTCTTTGTTTATTTTATTTTTATTTATGACTATTTTTCTTCTCCACCTTGTGTATGTGAGCTGCTCTAACAGGTGAATTTCCTCAGTGTGTGTTCATATCAAGCTGTATTGAGTCTTATCTTGTCGTATCGTATCTTATTTGGTATTGTAATAATTTTGACCTGTGGAAAAAACAAAACAAAACAAAGGGTTCTAAACAAAGTGGGATTGTTGCAGACACTCCCTCAAAGGCCAAAGTAGGAATTATATATAGTTATTATATATTTATATTTATTTTAATATTATATTATATAAAAGTTTGAATTTTGTTTTTGTTTAAGTTAACTTCATAAAGCACCTTTCAAATCCAGAGTTACAAGGTACTGTACAATGCAAACATTAGAAAATTAATTGAGTTCAGTAGAAGGAAGTTGTCTGACATCCAGTCCGTGATAGCTGTCAGGCAGTCTTGAAAGGTAGAGATTTGACTCAGGTCATTAAAATGAATGGAGAGGCATAGTTGGGTATCATCTGCATAACACAATACAAGACGTGCTTCAATTGCCTAATTAATTTCACAAAGATTACACCCTCAGATACAAAGGAAGATTTACAGTCAGGTGTTTTCCTGTCACTGGAGACATGAGAACAAGGAAAACACCTGAGTGTGTGATATCTACCGCTACAGTCGATTTCCTGCCGTATAGCTGAATTTTAAGACGAACCAGAGTTTGAAGATGAGGGGAAATTCACCATCAAGAGAAAAAGCCACGACTTTGTTTGTCTCAGAAGCGTGAAACCTCAGAAACCACGGCGTCTCTCTGGAAACATCCTGCAGCTCATGCTGCGTCTCGTTTATCATGATGTGACACCGCAGGAGTGCTCAGTTCATTTACAGCTGCTTTTAACCTCTGAGCTGGATTCAGAAACATCTGAATCGAAACAACATTTCATCCACAGAACTTTGCATTCACATCAGATATTAAAAAGTGTTCTCATGTCATTGATTGTGATTGGATCTCAATATGCAAATTAATTAGGAGGCTGCCAAAAAAACATGCTGCAGCCCAGGTTAAAGGAAGCATGCTATTTATTTTTAAATCATGCATACTGATTCTACTCATAGGTTTTTCCGGGCAGCTTGAACTGGATCTGTATGTATTAGGTATTGCTCATAGTAATGAACCATAGCATGACCGTAGACTGTATAAAACCTGGACAGATGACAGACAATTATCACCCGACTCTGCTGTCTTTTAGCTCATTGTTTTGGTTTTGGTTCCCCGTCAGGCTGCTCAGCGCAGTTACATTGGCCAGCTCTGGTTCTGGCACAACACTGGCTCCGCTCCCCATCAGCATTCCCGGGCCTCTTCCCGGTGGTCCAAAATGCCTGTGGTACAAACACTAACACTCCCCCGGTGCTCTGAGCTCACAGTCATGTCACACTCAGTCAACATGATTTAAACTCTGTTCGTTTATGACAGTAAAGTATTGAAAGTATCTATAAATCAAACGTATTGATTGCGTCCTGATCGAATTTTAGGTTGGAACGACGGTGCTTTCCTAAATGTTTCTTGGTGTCGACACACAAGAGGAATGACGGTCATTATGCCGAGTAAATATCTGCGGGTACATTGTGAAGCTCTGGTGTATAAATAGTCAAGTTTACTCAGAACACATTTCACAATCATGTTTCGACAAACAGAAGATAAAAATGGAAAAAAAACTTGAGTATTTGTGCATTTGATTGTGTGTCAGAGGTTATTTCTGCCTGCGGATGAAGTGAATAAAGAGAGACGTATGAGAGGTCAAAGAGAGGACTGAAGAGGAGGGAGAGGCTGTCGATCTGTTTCACATTATGCAAACAGAAAATAGACTTGATTTGTAGCTACACAAACTCACTCAGGCGTTCACACTTTGCTTCAGTCTTCACATGATGTGAGCTCTTAGGTCATGTCAGGACTGGACGGCTCACCTGCTTTTCTGTTTTAACAACCTGAAACTATTTGTTAACTACAGAAACACTTCTTACAAACATGTGCAACATAGCAGCACACGCTACCAAGGATACTGTGTACCAGTGCCTCATCTAGATGTGAAAATTACAGGTATGAAGGTGCAGTACCAGCAGGGGGCGATACTGACAGGAGCAACAGAAGAACATAGCATAAAGAGTGAGAAAGTCTGTTAGGGTGGATGGAGGGGTCAAACACAGGACACGGGACAGCTGATCGTGTCCTGAACGTAACTTAAAGTTCACATGAAGCAGGAAGTAGAACTGAAGTACAACCTCTGAACCAGCAGTGTCCAGTCTAACAGTGAATACAGTAACAGAACCTCTGAACCAGCAGTGTCCAGTCTAACAGTGAATACAGTAACAGAACCTCTGAACCAGCAGTGTCCAGTCTAACAGTGAATACAGCAACAGAACCTCTGAACCAGCAGTGTCCAGTCTAACAGTGAATACAGCAACAGAACCTCTGAACCAGCAGTGTCCAGTCTAACAGTGAATACAGCAACAGAACCTCTGAACCAGCAGTGTCCAGTCTAACAGTGAATACAGCAACAGAACCTCTGAACCAGCAGTGTCCAGTCTAACAGTGAATACAGTAACAGAACCTCTGAACCAGCAGTGTCCAGTCTAACAGTGAATACAGCAACAGAACCTCTGAACCAGCAGTGTCCAGTCTAACAGTGAATACAGCAACAGAACCTCTGAACCAGCAGTGTCCAGTCTAACAGTGAATACAGCAACAGAACCTCTGAACCAGCAGTGTCCAGTCTAACAGTGAATACAGCAGCCTACAGAGGTGGTTTTCTTGCCGGGTTTGGCTCCTGGCATCCCGGGCTGAGTCAGTTCAGTTAGCTACACGGCTGACCGAGCTAACCACAGTTAGCTTCACTGCTTATCAATGTTTCCATCATAAAGTCTGTAAATCACCTCGGTACTGTAACGTTATTCCCTGTTGGTCTCAGAGGCTGTGCTCCAACCCGGTCTGGTCGAGTTCTGGTAGAGTCTGGGAGGTTGAGCTGGTATTTTAACTTGTGTCGGTTGATTGGATGATGGGAAGCAGGGGCTTTGGATGACCAGGGAGCTGAGAGGGGGAACTCAGATCTTTATATTTGTAAAGCTGGAAGATGTTTTGACGTAAAAATGATTTTCAAAAGAATCACCAATGAAATTCTGTGGAGTGGAAGTAGAAAGTAGCATTAAGAGACTACAAGTACCTGAGTTAATGTACTAAGTTACACTCCCTCTCTAACACCTCTTTCCTTATTGTTTGCAGGAATGCAGGACGTCAGATCAGGTTTCTATAATGTGACAGATGAAAAGAGGGAGAGGGATACAGTTACGAGAGAGAGCAACAAAGAGAAACAGACGGAAAGAAGAAGAAAGAGATTTTGAGTGACAGACATGAGACAGAGGTGAGACAAAAAGGTTGTGAATGTTTGACTTTTAAACCTCACAATGAGGCAGTGAGACGAGGTTTGTGTTGATTGTTTACAAAACACCTGACGTGATTTTGTTCTTATAATTAGCGTGATGTTTTGACGTGGTTGAGGTTGTGAGGTTAAAGGAAGCATGTAGCCAAAAAGTTGACTGCTTTAATCACATAAGTGTCTCTGAGTGATGTTTTCTCTCACTGGTTCAGATTCCCCTTGAAATCTGACAATAGGTGGTGGAAGTAATGTCGCTTTGTCCACAGGGGGGCGCCAGAATCAACACAAAATAAAAGCTGCTTTAAGTAAAAGTATGAACCACAGACTGTCTAAAACCTGGACGTAGTCTCCATGACATCCCCCACAGGTTTATGAAGAGCCGCTGTGAAGCTCAGTGTGGTGGCTCTGGTCGTCTCCATCTTAGCGGTCCTGCTTAAGCCGCCTCCCAGCTCATCCAAAGATGGTCAAAGAGGTGGAGCGTGGGTGGAGCTGAGGCGGGCTGAATGAAGCCTGGTTAGCAGACATCAAAGCTGCAGCTGAGGCTGATGGTATGAACCTCATGAACGGCTCAACCACCTTAAATCCATCCAATAGTTGTTGAGGCATTTCAGAATAAACAGAGTCAAAAAAAGCTGTTTTTCTGTGAGGTTTCAGTAGGTGGCGCTCTTTTCTCATTTGTTCAGCTGCTGTCACTGTCACTGCTCTAGATCATTAAATCATAAAGGGATTAAAAGACTTTAAGGAAGTTATTTAATCCAAAAACACTTTATTTGCTGTATATGACATGGTTCACATCTAAAGTCAAAATGTATGCTTTGATAAATGTTGTCCGTCTCTTGTCTTTTCCGCCGTGCTGCTGCTTGTTTCTGGGAGGCCTGGACCCCATCCTGGTGCTGACCCCTCTCATTCGACCTCTGACCTCTGTGACCGGGTTCAAAGCCCTCTCAGGGTGGTGTTTAGGGGTTGACGGGGGACACGGTGATTTGGAGCTGCCAGCTCTAAATGCTTCCACATGCTTCCGCTTGCACGTCCATGAGTTTGAATGTGTGAGAACCAAAATCTGTGGGAAACCAGGCGTCCTGGACTGAGTCCTCCAGGAAAAGTTTCATGTTATAGTTTTGATGCTGAGTTAATTAAACCAGTAACTCAGATATAAATGAAAATATCACACCCGTAGAAGGTACATTTCAGGTTCGCCTCCTGGGGCGTTAGTTTGATCAGATACACGGCTGACATTACTCCCTGAATACACCACGGCGCTAAACCACTGTGGTTTAGCTTCAGCTGATATGATGTCGATATAACACTGATACTCTGCTTCCACCCAACTTTTAGTGCGCTGTGTATTAATACCTGATGTCTGTGGTGTTTGGACGTGCACTCATTGTTAAACTGTAAAGTCCTCTTTTTTTAGTTTGTTAGTGATTTTATGTCATCGAGTCAATGTTTTAATTGTGACCTACCAGAGGACTGCAGATGAAAATTAGCTTTGGGCTATCTCTGATTCAATGCATCAAATGGTATCATTTATGTTTAATATTGTACACGGTCCCTTATAGAATAAATAAATGAAAATATCTCAGCAACGAAGCAGTAAAATGTAATTTAATCAGATTAAAGTAACTTTGTAAAATCCACTTTGTTGAATGTGAAGTTATGCTGTGTTGTGCTGGAAGCTAAATGCTAAATAAACATGCTGTTTTAATCACAGAAAACTCCACAAATCTGTCGTGGCAGAGTGATCTGACAGGGTGGCATGACCTCTGCTGCCGCCTGGTCGACCCCTCATAAGTCAACACTGACAGGAAGAGGGTCATTACCCAAATTTCTGTCCAATCAGAGGCTCTGGAAACGTCAAATGCGTTTATGTAAACGACCAAAGGCAAATCTGTGAGTGTCAAGGCTGCAGCAGATATTATGAAGAAATACAACTTCTATGTTATGTTGCTTTAATGGGACAACTCTGACCTGCTGGTGGCGCTAGAGGGAGGGGGATCAAAAGTCTTCATCTTCTTGGCACCACAAATATCTGCAGAAAATTTCATAACAATCCAATCAATAGTGTCAAAGTGTGCAGTGTTCACACTGCTGGACTGGACTTTGACCTGAAACATGCACACAAACCCTCACGCTGTTTTTGTGCTATTTTGAGTGACGACATCAGATTTGATGAGTGCAGCAGAGCTAGCTTTTTTATCCACAGCCTCTTTAGAAGGAAATATTATAACGAAGCCCGCCAGGAAGTAGACAGAGCCCTGCTGTGCTATGAAAAGATCCTGCGTGTTCGTGTCTTCATCTGAGGAAATTTAATAAGAGATAAACTCTTTACCCCTAAAACATCACATGAAATTTTCTTTCATGTACATTAAGTTATTTATTTATATATTAACAGAACAGAAACTGATCATTCTGATAATAAGTCCAAATTTAAGTTACTTTTTAAGCAGAAATTCCGACCTCTGTCTTATATCACTGTGATTTTACATTCATTTTAACATTTTAATTAATTAAGGGAATAACCAGCAGATTAATCAATAATTATTAAATCAATGTTGTGCAACTTTCCTACCACTAAACTGCTGCCAACT
This sequence comes from Sciaenops ocellatus, assembly GCA_033000465.1. Taxonomy (NCBI): domain Eukaryota; kingdom Metazoa; phylum Chordata; class Actinopteri; family Sciaenidae; genus Sciaenops; species Sciaenops ocellatus. The sequence goes on along the minus strand of CP136884.1, from coordinate 31,081,922 downwards.
GTAGCTTTTCCCTCTGATGTCCTCCGGCTGTTCCGCCTCAACTCTCTGTGATTTACAGAGTTTCCTGATGGACAGTGAAGTAAACTGCTGACAACTGTAGCTGCTGTTAGCTCATGTTAGCTCAGTTTATTAGCTGCTGTTAACTCATGTTAGCTCAGTTTATTAGCTGCTGTTAGCTCATGTTAGCTCAGTTTGTTAGCCGCTGTTAGCTAATGTTAGCTAAGTTTGTTAGCTGCTGTTAGCTCATGTTAGCTCAGTTTGTTAGCTGCTGTTAGCTCATGTTAGCTCAGTTTATTAGCTGCTGTTAGCTCATGTTAGCTCAGTTTGTTAGCTGCTGTTAGCTCATGTTAGCTCAGTTTGTTAGCCGCTGTTAGCTAATGTTAGCTAAGTTTGTTAGCTGGGCAGCCCAGACTTTGAGATCACAGCACCGGGGAGTGTTAGTGTACCTCAGGCCACCGGGAAGAGGAGGTTTTCAGGGCCAGCGGTCGGCATGTAAAGACATAATGGCAGAGGAGAAGAGAGGAAGTTGACATTGAATAGTAAGTAATAGCTGGCTGCTATGTCTTGTATCTTGCTTGATGTTTGGCTGTTAGCAAAGTTGTTGACAATAGACTCATTTTTAAATTGGACTGCAACTAATAATTATTGTCTCCATGAATCCGTTGATTTTTTAGTTTGTCACAGTTATCCAGAAGCCCAAACTGACTCCTTCACAATGTTTCTTTGGTCTAAACAACAGCTCAAACCTCAACATTATTACAAATACAGTCAAATCATTCAAAGTTAAGTACTTTAATATCACCACAGCGGATTAAAATCACACAGCTTGACCCAGTTTAAAGGAATTCGCTGCAATGAGAGGAAAAATGGGGAAAGGTCTCCGAACGCGCCACTGAAGTCTGCAGCCACTTCCTGTTGCTGTGGCTGGATTTTCTCTGTGGCGCTGGTTGATATTTGCTCAGGCTTGAAGAGGGTTTGAACGGGCTCTTTGATGGGTCAGGGTCTGCATGCTGTGGGAGTGCAGAGGATTGGAAGGTTGGAGGTTTGTGAGATTCAGGTTAATCCTCATCCTCTCACAGTTGTTCTGGCCTCAAACAAATGCACGCCGACTTACAAAGACTTTCACAGTGCAGTCTGTAAAGGTGCAAACATGTTCGTGATTGATTGATAACAGTGGAGATGCAAAGAGCAACTTTAAGGAATCGTTCAAGATTTTTGCTTTCTTTCCAGAAGATTGATTTCAGTCTTTTACACCTGGAGCGCTCGGAGATGGGAAGTTGGAAGCTTCAGCTGGGAAAGTCCGACAACTCCGACTTTGACATAAGATGCCAAATGTAAACAAAAAACATGGCTGACCATGACAGACTGATGTCTCTTTGCCAGGTGAACACACTGAACTCTCAGCAGCAGAGCAGGAAAATGACGAGGTCACAGACGCCTTTATACTTTTAGCATACGTCAATTTTATATTTAGGAACGAAAAAAACAACCTGTCCATAAAAGCTGCTGACTGCTGGGCCTGAAAACCTCTTCTTCTTCTTCTGCTTCTTCTTCTGCTTCTTCTTCCCGGTGGTCCAAAACTCCAGAGGGAAGGACATCAGAGGGAAAACCAGAAAACATTTTCTCCATAAAATATGATCCAGTTTCACCAAAATCAGTGAAATAGTTGGTGGTGTGTGACTTAGTGCCGTAAAGCGTTACGTACTTCTCCCGACCCGGAGCCCAAAGTTACATAGTGTGAGAACAGACGTACGGATGACAGAGACACCATTCACCTGATCACAGGTCAGTGTGGATCAACAGTTAACAGACGTTAGTTTATGAAAGAAAAGTTGCATTTATAAGAACAGACACAGCATCCAACTGGTGAAGTGAGCTGAGCTATTGTAATGTTAAAAGGACATATTTTCCCCACACACACACACACACAGTCAGGCAGTTATATTATCACACATGTTCGCACATATACACAATGAGAGGGAGGGAGTGAAAGAAAGCGAATCATATTACTTTGACTCCATACATAAAGTATGCTGACTTTACCTCTTGATGTCTCCCCTGAGGGTGGGGACTCCTGCCTTTAGTCAGCTTAGCGTTTATCCCACCCTCCCTAAAATGAACCCGGGGGCAGCGTGCTGGATTTACTGTACCTTCAAACACACATGGAGCTGATTTAGCCTGACCCATACAGAAAAAACCCCAAAAGTCTAATTCCTCTTCCACAGCCTGTCAAACACATTTCAAAATCTCTCCTCTCCAGGAGGTTTTGGTGTCAAGTCACATTTATTTATAGAAGTCAACAGACTGAAATGGGCACTAATAAAAGCTCCAAGCAGTCGAAAACAAAGAAAAACAAAATAACGGAGGTTGACATACAAAATGTGTCAAGGTCAAGACTTTTGCAAAGTAATTCTCTAAATTCCAGTTTAGGCAGTTTTTTTTGTTTTGTTACATCCAGGCTTTGTGTATAAAAAGTTTCATCTGTTTCTTTGTCTCTCTCTCTGCTGACCATCTCAAAGAATAAAACTATTCACACTTTATTTCAGTCTCATGCCAGTTAATAAAAATTTCCACCACAGCAAATTACTGTTAAGAAATTCACAGTATTCAACCGTTAGCCATTGAGAGGTATCTTACTGTAAAGAGAAATAATATTCATGAACTAGCAGCCATTGACGAGTAACAAGTATTACCTTATTATGTGACTTATACACTTATTACAGACTGACATGTTGAACTGACATGTTTCTACAGTAGCCCAGAGTGGACAAAGTACTTTCTCCTTCACATTAGGAAGGAGAAATATATATATATATATATATATATATATATATATATATATATATATATATATATATATATATATATATATATATATATATATATATATTATATTACTGAATTTTAATTATTGATGCATTGACGTGTTCATCAGTTTAATGTTGCAGCTGTTAAGATGGGGTTCATTTAATTACTTTATTATTACTGCTGGGTAGTTTGTAAAAGTATAGTTGTATTAAGGTGTGTGTGTGTGTGTGTGTGTGTGTGTGTGTGTGTGTGTGTGTGTGTGTGTGCGCGCACTCTTTTATTGTACTTTTCTTGGCAGGTCACACCATCGTGTAACAGGATCCTCCCAGAGCTCAGGCTGATTTGGAGAACAATGCAGGAGGCGTAACACGTCCATATTGTTTTTTAACGGCCTGAACAGGCGACTCGAGTGCCTCACTGATCTAAAATATGATCCTCGCAGGTGAAACTCACACAGAAGAATCACTCAGGTGTGAGGGAGAGGAACAACAACCTGAAAGCACAAACATGCAGAAACATTTTGACTTTATTATCATCATAATTCATTTTAAAGCTTTACAGGCCACGGTAGAATGCTCTAACATTCAAAACTGTTCAGTCTAAATGTCTTTGTCTATTCATCTGTAATTTGTATGTAGTACTGTAAGTTTTGAGGTGGGGCCTCCATGGATTGGACTTGTTTGGATTGGACTGAGGTCTGGGGAATTTGGAGGCCAAGCCAACACCTTGAACTCGTCATTGTGTTCCTGAAACTGTTCCTGAACCATGTTAGCTTTGTGGCAGGACGCATTATCCTGCTGAAAGAGGCCACTGCCATCAGGGAATACCGTTTCCACGAAAGGGTGGACACTGTCAAAGTAACATCCACATGAATGGCAACTTTCCCAGCAGAACACTGCCTCTGCTAGCTCGTCTTCTTCCCATAATGCATCCTGTTGCCTCCACGTGATGTAACCAGGTTACCTTCTTCCATTGCTCCGTGGTCCAGTTCTGATGCTCACATGTTCATTGTTGGTGTTTTTGGCAGTGGACGGGGGTCAGCAGCGGCTACACAGCCTCATACGCGACATACTGCAACACACTGTGTGTTCTGAGACCTTTCTATCAGAACAAGCATGAACCTCTTCTGTTGGATCGGACCACGCGGGCCAGCCTTCGGTCACCACGTGCATCAAACGCACCTTGGCCGTCCATGACCCTGACTCTGGTTCACCGCTTTTCCTTCCTTGGACTACTTCCTGACCGCTGCAGACCGGGAACACCCCACAAGAGCTGCAGTTTTGGGGATGTTCTGACCCGGTCGTATAGCCATCACAGTTTGGTTCTTGTCAAAGTCACTCTAATCCTGACGCTCGTCAATTTTTCTCCCTCTAACACGTCGACTTTGAGGACAAAATGTTCACTTGCTGCCCGATACATCCACCTCACCTGTCAGAGGTCTGAATGTCACGGCTGATTAGTGTTAATGTACACATATATGCCTGAACATCTCCTCTGAGGATCAGTAAAGACACAATTTCTCTTATTTTATGTCTCTGACTTCAGTTTGTCTTTATAAAGAGACGTGGGAGAGAACAGACCAGAGATTTACACTAATAGATTACTTCCACGTTGAGATGATTTGTAGTCTTTGGAGACAGAAACGAAGAGCGAGAGAGCGAGGCTCCGTCACTACCGTTCAGGAAATTCCAGTCATTCCTCAGTAATTCCTCCTCTCGTTGCTCATGTCTCTCTCTGCTCTCACACAGCCGGTGAATGGACCTCCCCTCTCTTCGTCCCCTCCTCCTTGTCAACACTGCATCTGTCTCCCACCTCTCACCCTTAACCTCTGACCCCCAGTCAGACTTAATAACAGGAAGTGATCGACTCCCTGCTGTTGGTGCTGCGGTGGGAAGAAAAACGAGGCGAGGGCGGCGTCGTCCCTGGCAACGTTTAACTGATGTCACGCCATAGAGAGGAGACAGAAACGACGACAGCTGAACATCGAGATCCAAGCAGAGCTGAAACAATGAGACGATCGACAGAAGATTCATTGATTCATCTGGAAATGTGACAATAAAATTTTATGCATCATTTTCTAATCGAGACAATAATCAGCAGATTAATTTATAATGAAATGAATTGTTAGTCGCAGCGTTAGTCTGGTCAGTACGCTGGTCATGTGTAATGTGTATATGTGGACCGCTTGCCTTGTAATTCTGAGTTTATTTGCTCTTGTGACGTTTCTGTTTTTACTTTCTGTCCTTGCTGCTGAAACACCTGAAGTTCTCCTCTGATGATCAATAAACACATCTTATTCAAGGCTGGACCTGACCCTGAAGGACCCTAAAGACCACGAAGACCCTGAAGGAAGGACACTGAGGAACCCTGAAGGAAGTATCCTGTAGGACCCTGAAAGACCCTGAAGGACACTTCCAGGGTTTGAGGGCATTGTTGATGCTTACCTTTAGAAAGTATAACTTTTATGCAGTAATTCTCTGAAAATGAGACCTCGACATTTGGAGCTGTGTTCTTCTTTTAAACGTTCAAATGTACTTTTAGGTACTTTTCTGTCTGTCTGAATCTTTCTGGGGAAACTGAGACGTTCATTCAGCGCAGTTCATTTTCAGTAAGGAAGTAACACGGCTTCCTTTGAGACAACCACATCAAAGATCTTTGCTTCAATACGAAAACATGAATTCTCTTTTATTCTGTTGTTTCTCTGTTGCACTCTACTTCTAGTAAAATCAGTAAAATTAAGAAGCAAAGACGAAACACTTCATGGATTTGTGTTTAAATTTGTTTTATATCTATAGATTCTCTCTTCTTCAATAAAAATAATTCCTACAGTTTTTCCTTTATTTGAGTTTAATCTTCACTTTATTAATCTGAGCTTGTTTTTAGACGTTCCTTCTCAGACTGAAGCAGCTGAGTGTTTTCTCCGTCATGTCTTGTTCTTTCGTCGTCTGTTTTCCACTTTTCCCGTCGCCTCTGTTTCATCCACCCGTTCCTGTAACTCTGCCTCTTCCTCCACTTTGTATGAAGCTCTGCTCTTTCTTGTCTTTAGAAAACTCACTAATGGGAGGAGGGAGGCTCACCTCCACCTGAACTTTGGACTGCACACAGCACACACTCACATGTTTACTACAACACACTAAACAAACACACAGAATATAATACGTACAGAACCAGACTGGGATCTCTGGGATAAAACAACACTGCATAACTTTCCTCTGATAAACTGACGTCTGTTACCTCCTGTTGATCTGTTAGTGTTTGTACCACAGGAGGTTTGGACCAGCGGGAAGAAGAAGAAGAAGAAGAAGAAGAAGAAGAGGTTTACAGGCCCAGCAGTCAGCAGCTTCTATGGACATAATGGCAGAGGAGAAGAGAGTGAAGAGGACGCTGACGGAGGAAGCTAAGAAGAGAAAAGGAGAGAGTGAGCGAGCAAGAAGCCGCCGGACAAGAGTAAATCTGGGACTGACTTTTAGTGGTTGGTGAGAGCTTGGTGAAATAAAAGGCTGAAAGACAGACGCCGAGCTGGGCTGACTGCTGTTGGACTAGTCAGTAATATTAGCTGGCTGCTATGTCTGCTGTTGGTGACCTTGTTGATGTTTGGCTGTTAGCAAAGTTGTCGACTCGCTAGTTTTTTGATCAGAAGTAATCAGAACAAATACTCGAGTACATAAGTAGTAACATAAAAGTAAAGTATATGCTCTTATGAGCAAATTGCAGTAAGCAGTAGAATAAAGTCAGTATAGGACTTCACTTCTAAAGAAGAAACATCACACGGTGGCGTGTTAGTGGGAGCCTCTGTACAAACATGCCAGGTGACCTTCGACGTCTGGGTGGTGCAAACCTCAGAAAAAAAGGAGAGGAGCAGGTGGTGAGTCACTCAGGTGTAACAGAAGGCTAACAGCGCTGCTTTCACTGTTATTGCAGACTGTATAATAGTGTTATTGCAGACGCTTCGTCATTCTTTCCACCATTATGAAGTTAGAAGACCCGCTGTGTTACCGCGGCAACCACTCGCCCTCACTTACTCTGTAACACACACAGAAGTTGTGGAAGAAGTACATCACTGTGTAAAAATACTTCAAATCCCACTTAAAGGAGCAATGTGTAGGATTTAGTGACAAATGTATGGTTGCTGTTGCACCACCCTCGCCTCACCCTCTCTTTCTGAGTTTATATTGTCCAATCAGGATTACTGTAGAAACAGTTCAACCACAGACTGTCTAAAACCTGGACGTAGTCTCTGTGACTGTCTAAAACTGGACGTAGTCTCTGTGACTGTCTGAAACTGGACGTAGTCTCTGTGACTGTCTGAAACTGGACGTAGTCTCTGTGACGTCCCCGCAGACTGTCTAAAACTGGACGTAGTCTCTGTGACTGTCTAAAACCTGGACGTAGTCTCTGTGACTGTCTAAAACTGGACGTAGTCTCTGTGACTGTCTAAAACCTGGACGTAGTCTCTGTGACTGTCTAAAACTGGACGTAGTCTCTGTGACGTCCCCGCAGACTGTCAAAAACTGGACGTAGTCTCTGTGACTGTCTGAAACTGGACGTAGTCTCTGTGACGTCCCCACAGACTGTCTAAAACTGGACGTAGTCTCTGTGACTGTCTGAAACTGGATGTAGTCTCTGTGACGTCCCTGCAGACTGTCAAAAACTGGACGTAGTCTCTGTGACGTCCCCACAGACTGTCTAAAACTGGACGTAGTCTCCGTGACGTCCCCACAGACTGTCTAAAACCTGGAAGTAGTCTCTGTGACTGTCTAAAACCTGGACGTAGTCTCTGTGACGTCCCCACAGACTGTCTAAAACTGGACGTAGTCTCCGTGACGTCCCCACAGACTGTCTAAAACCTGGACGTAGTCTCCGTGACCTCCCCGCAGACTGTCTAAAACCTGGACGTAGTCTCTGTGACGTCCCCGCAGACTGTCTAAAACCTGGACGTAGTCTCTGTGACGTCCCCGCAGACTGTCTAAAACCTGGACGTAGTCTCTGTGACGTCCCCGCAGACCGTCTAAAATATTTTTGAGGTAAGATGTTGGAGGAGATGCTCGGCACAGTTGCAATAGGTTGAAGAAGGATGTTGAAGAAAATGTTGTGATGGTTAAATTTCCAGTAAGTTCACAACAGCACAACACTACTCTGCTGCACTATGGCAGGAAGTACACAGAGTACTGCATAGGAGAGTACTAACAGAAGTATCAGAATTGAGACACTGAGTAGCCAGATAATGATCCGCAGGATGTACGGCTTCAGCTTCCGTTTTTATTTGTCAAACCACACGTGTTACGTTATGATTACGTTACCGTTACAGTGAATACATGTAATGTTACTGACTTACAGGAGAGAGCAGAGAGGCATGATGGGAAAATAAATCACAAAAACGGGCAGAGAGAGAGGCAGCAATGACCGACAGACATTTTTATACTTCTTGTTACAAAGATGATTCATTAACAAGTGACTCATTGCTCAGCAGACCGCGGTGCTCAGATGTAAATCATTGTTTTATCAGGAAGGACAGATGAGAATACAGAATACCAAAGACAGACGAGGAGTTCGCTCAGGTTGAGTGAGACCAACAGAGACACCTGTCATTGTTTGAGGTCAGCAGAGTGACAGCTGTAGAATAAATGTAGGATAAAGGCCGTGAGAGTTCAGTACCTTTAAACTCTAGTCACCAGATCACATAACAGATCACACATCCTGTTGTGCTGTACTAATAACCTCTATATCTCCCCGCACATGGCAGTTACTGCCGGCAGTCTGTCTGACGATGAGCCACTTGTGATATATATCCAACCTGAATATAAATGAATAAAAACAGTCCAACCTCTGCCACAAATACTAGTGCCCGATGCATGTACAGTAAGGAGGACGTCATAAGTTTAACAGATGGGTACTTCCCATGTCCAAGTACCACCCTGCACAAATACTTTCATGAAGCGAAGATCATTCATTTATTTTGTTTAAAAAGCAAAATATACTTACAGTACCAAAAGTAAAACGGCCCATTGGATCATATTTAGCGATGCATTAACGGTCTCATATTGTAGAAAGTGAGTCAGCCTCAAGTGGACGACACGAGGAACTGCAGATTTTGGCACTTCCTGTGTTGGCTTCACTTCACAGGCATGGAGGTTGCTGTTGGACCAGGTGGACTACAGTCTGTTACGTGTGATTGGCATACGCCACAAAAACAGTCAGCCAATCAATAAAGAGGCTCATTAATATTAATGAGACAATACGGACATCACTGACCCCCTCCTCCAGCACCTTGACTCCACAGGTACCTGTTTGTTAACAGCATCATCCCGGCTCTGCTTCAGGAGAAGCTCTCCCAGCTGAGTGTGACAGGTGGATCGCTGACTTCCTGTCTGACAGGAAGCAGCATGTGAAGCTGGGGAAACACGTCTCCGTCAGCACCTGATCCCCCCCATGGCTGCCTTCGTTCTCCTCTGCTCTTCTCTCTGTACACCAACAGCTCCACCTGCAGTCACCAGCGACGAGTCCGCCTACAGGTGAGAGTCTGACCATCAGGTGACCTGGTACTTCTTTAAAGCCATTTATTATTTTTGAAAGTAATCTGTTATTTCTAAGTAATCTATTGTTTTTTAAAGTAATCTATTACTTTTTAAAGTAATCTGTTATTTATTAAAGTAATCTATTTTTTGAAAGTAATCTATTATTTCTAAGTAATCTATTGTTTTTTTAAAAGTAATCTGTTTTTTAAAGTTATCTATTACTTTTTTATAGTGATCTATTATTTTTTTAAATAAACTATTACATTTTAAAGTAATCTATTATTTCTTTTTAAAATAATCTCTTTTTTTAATGATCTATAATGTTTTTTAAATAATCTTTTACTTTTTAATGTAATCTATAGTTTTTAAAGTAATCTATTACTATTTAAAAGTAATCAATTATTTTTTTAAAATAATCAATTTTTTAAAATTGTGGTCTTTTTTTCGGAAAATTGCGATCTTTGTTTTTTTTCTGGAAATTTGCGATGTTTTTTACGAAAAATACCTTTTTCCGGAAAATTGTGATCTTTTTTTTTGGGATAATTGCGATCATTGCGAAAATTACTTTAAAAGTAATCTACTACTTTTTATAAGTAATCTATCATTTTGAAAGTAATAGATTACTTTTGAAAAACTGACCCCTGGTCTTTTTTCAGAAAATTGCGATCTTTATTGTTTTTTGGGTTTTTTTTTCGGAAAATTACGATCATTTTTTAAATGAAAAATCTAACTTTTTTCAGAAGAAAGTGCATTCTTTTTTTTTGATAATTGCGATCATTGCGAAAATTACTTTTGAAGTGATAGATTACTTTTGAAGTAATAGATTACCTTAGAAGTAATAGATTACCTTTGAAAGTAATAGATTTCCGGACAATTGAGATTTTTTTTTCAGGAAAATTGCAATGTTTTTTATGAAAAATACCTTTTTTCGGAAAATTGCGATGCTTTCTACGAAAAAGATCTTTTTTCCGGATAATTACAATCTTTTTTTGGAAAATTGCGACTTTTTTTTTACGAAAAAGAACTTTTCTCAGAAAATTGCGATCATTTTTTCAAAGAAAAATCTTTTTTTTGGATAATTGCGATCATTGCGAAAATTACTTTCAAAGGTAATAGATTACTTTTGAAGAAATAGATTACTTTTGGAGTAATAGATTACCTTTTAACGTAATAGATTACTTTTGGAGTAATAGATTACCTTTGAAAGTAATAGATTTCTGGATAATTGCAATCTTTTTTTTTCGAAAAATTGCGATCTTTATTTTTGGAAAATTGCGATATTTGTTATTTTTTCCAGAAAATTGCAATGTTCTTTTTTTTTTTACAAAAAATCTTACTTTTTCAGAAAATTGCGATCTTTGGGGGTTTTTTTGGAAAACTGCAATCTTTTTTTTTTCTGGAAAATTGCAATGTTTTTTCCAAAAAAAGTAAATAGTAAAAACATTTAAAGTAAATAATCTAAATGTTTTTATTGTTTATTTTCCTATCACTGTGTTGTATTTCTGTTCTTGTTGTTGTGTGTAAAGGGAGACGGCAAAATAAGAATTTCATTGCTGTATAAACCATGTTTTTATTTGACAATGACAATAAAGCTCTTGAAATCCTGAATGAAAGTAATTTATTATTTTAAAGTAATCAAGTAATCTGAAGAAATTCAAAATGCCAAGGACAATGATGGTGCACTTCTACTCCTCCATCATTGAGTCCATCCTCACCTCCTCCATCACCATCTGGTACGCTGCTGCCACCGCCAAGGACGAGGGCAGACTGATCCTTTATATTTTTAACTTAAATGTATATTCATATAGTCAAATTCATTGTAAGTGCAAACCTACCTGACCAATGAACTTGATCCTGATTCTGAAATTCATTCATTGTGTTACTTTATGAAAGTAATCTAATACTTTACAAAGTAATAGATTACCTTTCAAAATAATAGACTACTTTTTTTTACTTTTTTAAAAATTTTAAATTTTTATGAAAATAAGTTTCATAAAAATGAACATTTTTCCAATCTTTTTCAATTGTTTCCAAAGTAATCACGTACTTTTAAAAGTGATCTATTACTCCCAAAGTAATCTATTGCTTCCAATGCAATCTATTACTTTGAATGTTTCAATATTTTTTTCATTTCTTCCAAAGTTTTTTTCAATTTTTTCATTTTTTTTACTATTATTCCCAAAGTAATCTAGTACTTTTGAAAGTAATCTATTACTTGCAAAGTAATCTAATACTTTCAAAGTAATCTATTACTTTCAATTTTTCCTTTTTTTTTTTTCCTTTTTTCAATTTTTCTCAATTTTTTACTATTATTTCCAAAGTAACCTAGTACTTTACTTTTGGAAGTAATCCAAAAATACTTTAATTTTGGAAGTAATCTATTACTTTCAAAGTAATCTATTACTTATAGAGTAATGCATTACTTTCAAAGTAATCTATTACTTTCATTTTTTTCAATTTTTTCATTTTTTTTGTACTTTTTTCATTTTTTTTCCATTTTTTCAATTTTTCAATATTTTGTACTATTATTTCCAAAGTAATCTACTACTTTTGGAAGTAATCCAAAAATACTTTACTTTTGGAAGTAATCCATTACTTTCCAAGTAATGGATTACTTGTAAAGTAATCCATTACTTTCAAAGTAATCTATTACTTACATTTTTTCAATTTTTTTTTTACTTTTTCATTTTTTTCAATTTTTTTCCAATTTTTTTCAGTTTATAAAATTATTTTCAAAGGTAATCGATTATTTGCAAAGTAATCTATTACTCCCATAGTAACCTATTGCTGCCAAAGTAATCTATTTTTTTTTTTTCATTTTTTTCTTTTTTTTTTTTCAATTTTTTCCAAAGTAATCAGGTACTTTTGAAAGTAATCTATTACTCCCAAAGTAATCTATTCCTTCCAAAGTAATCTATTACTTTGAATTTTTCAATTTTTTTTTTCATTTCAAATTTTTTTTCCTATTATTTCCAAAGTAATCTAGTACTTTTGAAAGTAATCTATTATTTCCAAAGTAATCTAGCACTTTACTTTTGGAAGTAATCTATTACTTTAAAAGTAATCTATTACTTATAAAGTAATCTTTTTTTCCAATATTTTTAAATTTTTTCCAAAGTAATCACATACTTTTGAAAGTAATCTATTACTCCCAGAAGTAATCTATTACTCCCAACGTAATCTATTGCTTCCAGGGTAATCTATTACTTTCAATTTTTTGATTTTTTTTTTTTCAATTTTTTCAAATTTTTTTTTTTACTTTTTTCATTTTTTTCCATTTTTTTTCAGTTTTTTAAATTATTTTCAAAGGTAATCTATTACTTGCAAAGTAATCTATTACTTTCGAAATAATCTATTACTCCCAAAGTAACCTTTTTCTTTTTTTTCACTTTTGTTCATTTTTTTCCAATTATTTTCTAATTAATCTAATATTTTCCAGTGATCCTTTTCTTTCATTTTCTTTCAATTTTTTCGGTTCAATTTTTCATTTTCTTTTTTCTTTTCATTCAATTTTTCATTTTTTTTCATTTCATTTTTTGTTTCAATTTTTTCTTTTTTTTAAAAAAAGAGCAATTAAAATAACAATAACAGTGTTTTTTTTTAGAATTCTTTTTTTAAGTATTTTTTTTAGAAAAAAATATTAAAAAGTTTTTAAAAAAACAAAAAAACAACAACAATAAAAAAAAGTGTTTTTTTAGAAAAAATAATTAAAAGTGTGTTTTTGTAGAATTTTCTTTTTTTTTGAAAAAGCATGTTTCAAAAAAACTATAAAAAACTGGGTTTGTTTTAGTAAAAAAAGAACAAAAAAGGTGTTTCTAAAGGAAAACAATAAAAAAAGGAATGTGTTTTAAAAAAAATTAAAAGCGTGTTTAAAAAAACAATAAAAAGTGTGTTTTTTTTGGAAAAAAGAAATCAAAAAAGTTTTTAAAAAAGAGTTTTAAAGTGTTAGTAAAGTAAAAAGTGTTAAGTAAATAAAATAGTAAAATAATTTTAAAAAAGTTTGTTTTTTAAAGAAAACATTGGAATTTATAATAATAATTAATAATTATTTTTATAAAAGAATGTGTTTTTTAAAAAAATAATTAAAACAGGTATTTCTTTTTTTTTAATAAAATAAAAAAATGTTTTTATAACAAACAATTGTGTATTTTTTTAGAAAAGAAAAATAAAAGAATAATTTAAAAAGTGTGTTTTATAAAAAACAGAACAAAAAAGTGTTTAAAAAACAATAAAAAAGAATGTTTTTTTTAGAAAAAAAGAATAAAAAAGTGTTTTTTTAGTAAAAAGGATTCTGAGTTTTGAAGTGTTAGTAAAGTAAAAAGTGTAAAGTAAAATAAATAGTAAAAAAAAAAAGAATAGATAAAGTGTGCTGAAAAAATAAAAAAACTAGTTACTTTTTTAAAGAAAAAAATAGAAAAGTGTTTTTTTATAAAAAAAAAACTATGTAAAAAAAAATATTTAAAAATAATTAAAAAAACGTTTTTTTATAAAAAAGAATTTAAAAGTGTGTTTAAAAAAATATTAAAATATATTAAAAATAAAATAAAAGTGTTTTTCTTTTAGAAAAAACTATATATATATTTTTTGTGTATTTTTTTTTTTTTTTTTTAGAAAAGTGTAGAGTAAAAAACTCTATGATGTGAGAAAAGTATTAAAATAAAATGTAAGAAAAGAAAATTTCACGGGGTATTTTTCCATTTGTTTGTGGTACTCAAGGAAAAATCAAAGAATCGTTGACGTTAGTAGGGTTCATCCTCCGAAGACTAAGATTATTTATACCAAATTTCTACGACTCTTTCTAGTTGACGACAGCCAGGCAAAGTATCCTCCTTGAATCTTGTCATCGCTGTGAGGTTGCCTTGAAACCAGAGGAAACATCTTTTCCAGACTTAACCTTTTTTGAAGTAAGCTACGATAATCACGTCCTGCCTCTAGCATCATACTAACCATACAAACAGGAGAGTGATATCAAACTTCTCAATCAACAAAACAGATGCGCTTTCCCAAAATGTGACAAAATCTTATTTTTCTGCACTGCTCTCCTCCTCGAGCTTTCAAACAGTGATGATAAGAAGTGAAACGAAAACAGAAGTAAAGCCAGGTGCCTTTGAAAACATGTAGTCCTTTTGTCCTTGGCTCATGAGGGGTGTGTGTGTGTGTGTGTGTGTGTGTGTGTGTGTGTGTGTGTGTGTGTGCATTATGGCACACACTGCAGCTGCTGGCTTCCCTGACGACCGGCCGCCAAACAAAAAAAAATTCTTTTCAAAACCAAGCTCAGGAACCAGCAGAGAGATTATTAAATTCTCCATGTGAGGAGTTCAAAAGCAATAAAAAATGAAATGAAAACATGGGCGGTGTACAACACAAAGACCTCATTGTTGCCGGGCAAAGGAATGTGTGTGTGTGTGTGTGTGTGTGTGTAAACGTGTGTGTGTGTATGTGTGTGTGTGTGTAAACGTGTGTGTGTGTGTGTGTGTGTGTGTGTGTAAACGTGTGTGTGTGTATGTAGCTGTGGGGAGAGACCGGGAGGAATTTGAGTTTTTGCATGGAGACAAAAGGTGGCCTATGACGGGGAGAGAGGATGAGGCACAGAGAGGGAAAGAAAGCAAGAAAGAGACACACAGTAGCTGTTCCCATTCATGTGTCTCCGTGCTAACACGTTAGCACGCATCATGCCCCATCATGCAAACCTTCATGAAATGTTTGTTTTATATCAACAATGACACAAATGACTTAAAAGGTGGTCACTCGAATCATCACCCAACAGCAACACTACAAATGTTTTCTGATGGACAGTGAAGTAAACTCCACCTGTAGCTGCTGTTAGCTCATGTTAGCTCAGTTTGTTAGCCGGGCTGCCCAGACTGTGAGCTCAGAGTGTTAGGAGCACAGGAAGAAGAAGAAGAAGAAGAAGAAGAAGATGAAGAAGAAGAAGAGGTTTACAGGCCCAGCAGTCAGCAGCTTCTATGGACATAATGGCAGAGGAGAAGAGAGTGAAGAGGACGCTGACGGAGGAAGCTAAGAAGAGAAAAGGAGAGAGTGAGCGAGAAGCCGCCGGACAAGAGTAAATCTGGGACTGACTTTTAGTGGTTGGTGAGAGCTTGGTGAAATAAAAGGCTGAAAGACAGACGCCGAGCTGGGCTGACTGCTGTTGGACTAGTCAGTAATATTAGCTGGCTGCTATGTCTGCTGTTGGTGACCTTGTTGATGTTTGGCTGTTAGCAAAGTTGTCGACTCGCTAGTGGGATTACACTCTAATGTTGCTTTGATATCAACAGAAATGTCACATATTTCATGCAATCGTTTAATGGCACCAATTATTGGAGTTTAATATCAGTTTGCTCATAAAATCTCTAACAGGGAATTCAACCTCTCTGGAGTCTAATCACTCTGTCGGAGAACGTACTGTACATTTCTTTGTCTCTTCCTTTCTTTTGTGGAAT
Source organism: Sciaenops ocellatus (assembly GCA_033000465.1). Taxonomy (NCBI): domain Eukaryota; kingdom Metazoa; phylum Chordata; class Actinopteri; family Sciaenidae; genus Sciaenops; species Sciaenops ocellatus. The sequence goes on along the minus strand of CP136884.1, from coordinate 31,066,156 downwards.
AACAATGCTTTGTCGTCATTTCTGTACTTTGTCACCCTCATCAGAAGTCAAGCTACCACTTCAATACTTTTCTACAGATCGCGTTTGAAAAAGGTCAGCTTAAAAAACATTCAGAGCAACAATGAAGATGAATGCAGGTCTGAGGTCTTCAGTGAGTGTCGATGGAGTCATGTATACAAACATACACACACTTATCCACCAGCCTATAAAGCCTTAGCTTGTGCAAACACACACACTACCTCATTTCCTGCAGTCCCTCGTCACCTGACCTCTGACCTTTGCCGAGGTGTTGACAGATTTAAGACCCCCGACTTCCTCCATGTGTCTGTGATGTGTCGTGTGTTCAGTGACGGGCTCTCCGTCACGTAAAGACTCTTTTAAAGAAGATTACATCAAGCTGAGCACTGGACACGTCAAACACACTTCAAAATCTGAGAATAAGTTTATCCAAGAAAATAACATAATTATTAATATTTCAAAAACTCATGTTATATGAGCGTGTAATGTGCAACACGTGTCAGGTATAGTTTGAAACATGGCAGCAGTTCATCCTCTGTGTGTGTCAACGTTTACACAAATTTATCATCACCAGCTGTAACAGCTTCCACTCTTCTTCTGTCCATTCGTTCTGCAGAGCATTTAAGAGGTCAGGCACTGACGCGATCTCAGTTCCAGTCCATCCCTGTGCCTTCCACACCAGACTCATCAAACCTCACAAAGTTGGAAGCAGAGCATTGTCCAGAACGTCTTGGTATGCTGCAGCATTAACTCCGCGCTTCACTGGAGACACGGGCCCAAACCCTAAAAAACAGACCCCGTCCCATTATCCCTCCAACAAGACACGTGTGGCAAAATACTTTTGTCCATATCGTGCAGATGGTGAACAAGCGAATGGTGCCAGGTAGGCTGAAGGTCATGCTCACCATGTAGAAGACACTGAAGTAAACGAAACATTATTCTTGCATAACGGGACAGCTCTATTTATTTTATTCTAGTATAACTCTGTACATAGTTATGCTTCATTATTAGGATGGTGTACTAACTCTATGATGAGTTTGGCTGTTGTTGCTGGACTGTAAACTTCCCCAAATCCAATTAAGAGCAGCACAGAGCCGCTAACGATGGTCTAAACCCGACAGCATCCAAGACTCGACGTTATCTGTTTAATGACTTTTCTAACGAATGACTCAGCTAAAGGGGAAATGCTGTTTCACCTCCACAGATGAGGAAATGTTGATGTAAATTCAGCTACACTGACCTGCATTTCCACTGAGCCCTGCTTCCCTTTACGTCGTCCTAACATTCAAATCAGAGCAGCAGCAGCAGGAAGAGAGAAGGATGCAAATCATCAGCAGGAAACATTTAAATTGATGCATGCTGGTTATTTTCAGATGACGTCGATGTCACTGAGGTTAGAAACGGTTTGACTGTGAAGGGTCCGACATGACCGAACACACGTGATTACTAAAGAGGCGTCTGGTTCTGCAAAGAGAGACAGAGAGGCCGAGGTGTGTTTACACTGCGAGGTGGACAGGCTGATCTACCCGCAAAGATTTGGCCATTTTAAAAGCTGCTTTAAAGTCACGTTAACTTTAACTGCTGAGAAGAAAGTAAGTCCCAGAACACGCCATGAAAAATCTGATAATTTCACTGAACTTGCTGCAGTTTGTTAAACTGGCTTGCCCCGTTCTCTGTTTGAATCCAGCGCCTGAGGTGAAATGTGCCTGCATGTTTCTGTCTTCATAAAAGCAGCAGCAGAGATGGACTGATGAAGAGACAGCGACATGCTGAAATGTTCTCTGAGATGCTCAGCGGATAAAAGAGAAATGATGGAAGAGCTCACAGAAAAAACACACTCGGCCTGGTGTAACACGTTCTGGAAATTCCCATAAATGTGTGTGAAGGAGTGTGTACTGCGTGTGTGTGTGTGTGTGTGTGTTGTAAGCCAAAGATTGTCAAAACAAACCAAGATAAGAAAAGAATGTGTTGACTGGACGTTAACAGACTGTTTTTAGCCACGTTAGCGCAATCTGCATCAAAGTCTAAGACTGAAATATCTCAACAACTACCGGATGAACTGTGATTACTCAACATCACGTATGAATCAGTGTTTGTAGTGTAATATTACTGACTAGTCCAACAGCAGTCAGCCCAGCTCGGCGTCTGTCTTTCAGCCTTTTATTTCACCAAGCTCTCACCAACCACTAAAAGTCAGTCCCAGATTTACTCTTGTCCGGCGGCTTCTTGCTCGCTCACTCTCTCCTTTTCTCTTCTTAGCTTCCTCCGTCAGCGTCCTCTTCACTCTCTTCTCCTCTGCCATTCAAATCAAATCAAATCAAATCAAACTTTATTTGTATAGCCCAAATTCACAAAACACATTTAGCCTCGGAGGGCTTTACAATCTGTACAAACACTCCCACACTGCTCTGAGCTTACACTGCCTGCTCGCCCAGCTCCGGTTCTGGCACGACACCAGCTCCGTGCCCCGGGCCTAAAAACCACATTGTCATGGAATGGCTACCCAACAGTGCACAGTGTAACTACAATATGGTAACATAAAAGCTGCCTATTGAATACCTTAAGTACAGTTTGTTGTGTCGGGTTTAGTGGGCTTTTTTTACAGAATATAATCTTCATAACTCTGTTTTCTTTAGTGTAAAATCACCAGATTCAACCTGTGTGTGTGTGTGTGTGTGTGTGTGATGGGTGTGTAAGACGATGTATGAATATGTGTTGATGCTGGAATGTGTGTGTGTGTGTGTGTGTGTGTGTGTGTGCTGCATTCGTCAGCGCTTGGCGTCACCTGTGAGTGTGTTTTTCCCTGCAGCACAGGCCGACAGGCAGCAGCTTGTCTGCTGGCTCTGTGTGAATGTCAACACACACACACACACACACACACACACACACACACACACACACACACACAAATGAGGGCTTTGTTTACTACCTGTATGTATTCAAACTTCAGCCTTAAAGTTACACGTTTACACTAAAAACCAGAGGCTCGTCCTCACAGGATGGATCTCTGTGATTTACAGAGTTTCCTGTAAACTGTAGCCGCTGTTAGCTTAATGTTAGCTCAGTTTGTTAGCCGGGCTGCCCGGAATATGAGCTCAAGAGCATTGTACCACAGGCGGGAAGAAGAAGAAGAAGAAGAAGAAGAAGAAGAAGAGGTTTTCAGGCCCAGCAGTCAGCAGCCTCTATGGACATAATGGCAGAGGAGAAGAGAGTGAAGAGGACGCTGACGGAGGAAGCTAAGAAGAGAAAAGGAGAGAGTGAGCGAGCAAGAAGCCGCCGGACAAGAGTAAATCTGGGACTGGTCTGACCTGGGATCACCCAGGAGGAGCTGGGAAACGTAGCTGGGTCTGAAAGTCAGCTAAACCTGCTGCCACCACGAACTACGACTAACTACTACTACTTTTATTTTACTGCATTTAAGTACTTTAAGTACCACTGACTGCTTTGATAACTTGCCATGAACACCCTCCAAGCTTTACATGTTTACATTACATGAGCCTTCTTTCTAGTTTCTAGTTTCTCTACTGTTTCTTCTCATCACATCCGACTCCTGCCGCAGTTTGTCCCCCGTCCTTCCTTTGTGCCCCTGACAGCAGACAAAAAGACACAGGTGAGTCCCAGGAACGAGGAACAATGGAGGAAATCTGACACCTGGAATGTCGTCAAAGGGCTGGGAGAGTCACAGTGAGGCTTCATACACGACAACACCCAAGTTCAGTGGTGGAAAGAGAGAGTTCACCCAAGTAAGAGGCACTTTACTCGATTATATCCATTTCATTCTACTTAAATTTCTCTTCTTAGCTTCCTCCATCAACGTCCTCTTCCCCCTCTTCTCCTCTGCCATTATGTCCAAAGAAGCTGCTGACTGCCAGGCCATAAACCTCCTGTGGTACAAACACTAACACCCCCCCGGGTGCTCTGAGCTCACAGTCCTGGTGGCCTGGCTAACAAACTGAGCTAACATGAGCTAACAGCAGCTACAGCTGTCAGCAGTTTACTTCACTGTCCATCAGGAAACTCTGTAAACATCAGAGGGAAAACCTGCTGCTGCTACTTCACATTAAAAGACTTCAACTGGACAAACATCAGGTGGCTTTTATTGTGAAACAGCCGCGGCACACTCGTCATATTTGTCAGAGAAGTTTGTCTTGACCGCTATCGTCGTAAAAAAACGCAGCTCTGCAACCATTTTTGGTCATTTTTGCTTCCTTCCTTGCCGTGAGTGCAGCATGAAGTCAGACGACTGACACAAGTTTATTTGGCTGCACTGTAAACACACACAGCTGCTCTGACGCTCGATTTCTGACGCTGCTCAGCAAGTGTTTACTCACGTATTAAACCACGCCTGCTACCATGGCAACCACAGGTGTGTTGTCCAATCAACTAAGAATCTTAAAGATGTATAACTTGATATATTTTGACATTTTTCACTCATGAAACAACAAAAAAATGGACAAAGACAGTTCTTTAAAATGTTAATGTGCATAAAAATAGCTTTATTTCCAATAATAAATCAGAACCTGCATGCAGAAACCAATGATTCATTGGCTTCTCCACTCCATTGGTGATTCACATGTGGTGTTTGTGACATTAAGCAGCAGAACATAACGTATCTCTCCCATGCTCGCCAAGCAGACCTGGACCTGGTTAACACTTTTAATCCCGACCCAGAGAGAGTTTCTCCTCCGTCTGAGGTCGAGGTCGAACTTTACGATACACGAATCAGGATTTTGTTGATTTAACTGGGTTTTTTTGGAGGTAAAGACCTTGAACCAGTGTAGAGACGTTTCCGGCTGTCGTCTCGTGGCGAGGCGACGACCTTGAAGTTTGTTTGCAAGATTTTAGTTACAAAGAATCGAAGCATGAAAACAGTTCCAGGTCTGCGAGCGACAACATGGCAGCACAACATCCCCTGAACGACGAGATGAACACCACCCACATAAGCAATCCTTCTACGAACGACAAACATAAATACAAAAAGCAAAAGAACAAAAAAACAAAAGTCTAAAAAGATAATAGAAACTCTTACAAAATAAAAAGTTCCAAAACTATTTGCCTCTGAAAAAAAATCTCAAACTAATGTATATAAAACTTTTAAAATCACATATACAACAGCTTAAAAAGGGGGAAAACCCCAACCTGAAAGAAGGCAATAAAATAATTTGACAGTTAAATTAATACAAAAAAAACAAGTTGATCTACTGGAGAACAATGAGGAGGCGAGTTAGTGTTAGCGTTAGCATCGGTCATATCAAAACAGTTTTTATCATTTACAGTAAAATCACGTGAACGTTACTGCGCGGGAAAAAAAACAAACACAGGAAAAACAATTTGGCATTTAAATATTTGGTAGATATTTGTTGTTGCCAGGATGTGGCTAAGTACCAAGTTAATATTTTTTTTTTTTCTTTTTAAACGTTTATGTAATGACTATCTACAAATCCTTGGTAGATCAATCTGTGTGCTGCTTCTTCAGCTAAGAAATGTGAGCATCCGACCCGTTCATGGCTTCGGTGAGTGCTCGTAGACCCCAGAATGAAAAACATCAAACTAAAACGACAAACTGTCGGTGTAGCTTATCGAGAAAGCATCGAACCCATGATCTAAAAAAAACAAAACAAACAACAGAAAGTACCAAAACTACCAGTTTCTCCGATCAGAGCTTCAAACTTTCACAACCACGACTGACCAGGAAGCGTGTGTGTGACCTCACAGGTGAAGGATCGACATCACGCTCACACCTGTCCGTAAAGTTTGTCTTTAGCTTAGCTTAGCTTAGCACGAAGGCTGGCTCTGAGGCTCATTATAATAAGCACGTTGAATCTCATTAAATCTGTACAAAGTGTAAAAACACCATGTGTCTATTTCCTGGAGCCAAGAAATAATCCGGCGGTTAATCCCTGTTTTGTTATTTTAGAACGTGCTAATTAGCGAGTTTAAATTAGCCCTCGTCATCAGAGGCGTCGTGATTCTGAGCGGGAAACTTCGGACATTCACGTCAACATGCGGCGTTAACTCACATGTTCAACTCTGTAATCTGTCTCGAGTTGTTTGGCAGAGCCAAGCTAACGGTTTCCATCAGTCTTTATGCTAAGATAAGCTAAGCTAAGCTAAGATAGCCACATATTTACACACACACACGAGAGCGATCTCAACTCTTTTTCTCTAAAATGTCAAACTGTTCCTTTAAACTTGAATGTTTTTTGTGAAAGACGGTCAACAGCTTCACACACGACTGAACTGTGTGTGTGTGTTACAGTGTGTGTGTGTGTTACAGTGTGTGTGTGTGTGTGAGGAATGTAGGTGTGTCACCTTGTAGGAGCATGTTGGTTTGACTCCAGTTCACCAGAATAACAGAAAAACAAACCCTGGAGGCACAGCAGTGATTATTATAGTGGTAAAACATGAGAGTGTGTGTGTGTGTGTGTGTGTGTGTGTGTGTGTGTGTGTGTGTGACCTGGGTCATACAGTATTTGCTAATTCTCCTTTCAGATTACGTTAGCTTACTTATCTTGTGCTAGGTGCCGGACCGGCGGGACTTTCCCCCCCGGTGAGGAGACATGAAACAAACAGAAAGAAGTCGTTTCAGGTCGTTTTAATGAACTCTGAATCATCGTTTGTTGGTGAAAACAGGCAGAAAAAAATCATTTTCAAAACGTGTTGACCCTCGTTTGACTGTCTCTTCTCTCTTTAACTGTCGGCTGACAAATTAAACCAGTATTTTAATGATTAACATCAGTTCTAACGGAGGACAGAGCAGAAAACTACAGTGACGTTTCCCGTCATGTCGGGATCTTTAAATCATAAAAAATAAAATATAACCTAATAAAAACATTCACATAAAAATCGTCTGCTACGGTGACGTGAGGAGCTGCAGTCCAAGAAACCGGATGAGAGGAAGACGAGGAGGACGAGAGGGGGAAATAAATAAGTGGACTGTGGATGCGTACCGTACGGAGACAACAATCATTGCACAGCGTTAGTGTTGTTATCTGAAGGCGGGAAAAGAAGACGTCGTCCAGGTCGACGGGTCGGAGCTTCTGCTCGTTTTTTTCTCTCTTCTCGTGGGGACAAAAGAATCAAAACAAAAGACATAAAACGGTGTACCGCAGCTGAAATCGTCCAATCCTGTCGCTCCTTTTTCGGGCCGACGAAGCCTCTGATTGGTTAAGAGAGCACCAACAGTATTAGCATACATCAGGTAGGAGGAGTCAGTCAATCGATTGTGTTGTCGGGGCTTCTCTCCTGATTCGTTATCGAGCGTCACTCCGCTGAAGAAAAGCGAGGAGGAGGAGGTATGATGATGAGGCACTGATTGAGTTTTTAAGGGTGAGGTGTGTGTTTGTGAGTG